>PVKE010035729.1:0-16738 GCA_004027555.1 Craseonycteris thonglongyai
TTTGCATATGAGCCTTTTATTTTCTCAGGTAAGTTGTGCACACATGTGTGTTAAGAAAACTCAAATAGATTAAATTGTTTCCAAATATGCATGCATATGCAAAGATTATATATAATCTTGGTAGATCCTTACTTGTTAAAAATGGTAACTTTTAATGAAACAATTTATAGATTTAGAAATTTTACATTCATTACAAGAGATAAAAGAAAATATGATTTCTTTTTAAAAATAAAATACGCTTTGAATTGTTTGATACAGCACAACTTCTGTTCTGAAATCTTTGTTTGCTATTATTGAAGAGTTTTAAAAAGCATTTACTACCACAAAGAACCTATTTGTTTTTTCCCAGAAGTCATTTTATAACCAAGTTAAACAAAACACCTTGAAAATGTTGGTTTATTATGAAAATGCTTACACCACCTTAAATAAACTCCATTATTACATAGTAGCTTGCAAGTAGTAATAAATCATATTTGCTTTAGACTTAAAAGCATTATTCAAAAAGAATGTTTGATGTTTGGAATTCAAAAGCAATAATTCTCATTAGCTATTTAGTTGAGTAATTTGTTGGTTTTATGCTGTGCTGTCTTTTTCTAAAGGTGAGATAATTTATGGTAGCTGTGCAAACAAAAGTGCAGATTGCTAATAGAAGATTTTAGCTAGTATACAAAGAAGAAAAGAGAATAGAAAATAGTATAAATCCCATTTATCTCATTTAATTCTCATGAAAAGTAGGCTCCCCATTTCCCATTTATGTATCACAAATCAAGCAGAACCATGGTTGTTAACTTATGTACACATTTTCTTATACACATTTCTTGCTTCTCAAATGTCCTTGTTTTAAAGCATTTAAAAATATTGTTAATGCTCTGTACAATTTTTGTGATCTTTAAATTTAGCAGTTGCTACTGGCTAAAAGCAATTTAGAATTGGAGGAGGTCTTAGAGCACAAATTCTTGGGCTCATGAAGCTTTAATAACATACCCAATATCACATAACTAGTTAATGATAGACTTTATCATTATGGGAGATCATACATTTCCATCACAGATTTTCAGTCTAAGGACTTCCCATTACATGTTATTTCCTAATTTTTAAAAAGGATCTATTCCAGTGTTCATTGGGTTAATATAACAATCGGAAGAAAACAACTTGGTAATTTCTGTCTGTCCTTTTGGGTGTACAAGGTGGTTCATTGAACTCTAATAGGAAGACAGTTGTCTCCTTCAGCCTTAGTTGTATAACCCTTTCCTTAACCCAGGCCCCATCCTCCTGAATGAAGCCTTTACCTGTATCACCTTCATGGCATCGCCTCAGTGAAAAACATCAACCAGACAATAGCACAGAGAGACCAGATCTTAAAATCATGGAATTTTGTATTGGAAGGAAAATATCATTTAAGTCAAACATCTCAATTTCAGAGGCCCAGAATAAACTAGTTTGCCAAAGGAGATGCATAATTCATAACAGAGCTGTATTTGGAATGAGGTCTCTTTAGCCCCAGAATAAGATTTTTTCCACTGCTATTCTGGTTTCAAGCAGAAACCAAATATATTTTAGATATAGTGTCAGGAAAACTTTTTTACTGCCTGGGAAGTTGCTCATTCAACTGTCTAACAAGCCCTTTCAGTCTCTTCCAAATCTAATGAAATTACGTAATTTTTAATACAGTCAGGATAGTATTATGAAAGAATGGTTCAACCTGAGGCACTTTGGGTTCTTTCTGCAGTAAAACACCGTGGATGGAAGTTAAGGCGGAGCTCCAGTGTGTAACATGCTCCATTGTGTTAGATTGTGTTTTGTTGGAGCTTTTACTAAGGTAGGATCTATAAGATAGTTATCCTCCACCTGACAAGATAAGGGTGTAAGCTATCAAAAAAGCAGTGGTTGCCACCTAAGTGCTCTGATTTCTTTGGAAGCAAAATAGGAAAGTTAAAAGCAAAAAAAGATCCCAAGAAAGAAACTAGTTGAAGTTTAAAAATAAGATTATTACTATGATGCTTAAGTTAGCACTTAAGATACATAAAGCAGTGAGGAAAGGGCAGGAAGAAACATAACAGGTTTCTCTTGTGAAAACTAGTTTTTAAATTTAACATCACTCTCTATTGCTTAGTTCTTTTTTTTTTTTTACGTTGTCTTTATTTTATTATTTTTTAACTGAATTTTAGACATCTAAAATCTACACAGAAAGGCCTTTCTTGGCCTTCATACCAGGAAAAAAAACTTCATCCTTTTCTTTTCACGTTTTTCACCTCAGCATAGGACTGTCCTATTCTACTCTTTTCCTTTCTTCCTGTTCCCAGTATTTTCTTTGCCACCTCTCTCTATGACATCTCCACATCTGATAAATTGTCTGTTTTCTAATAGGAGTATTTGTTGCCATCTCTCTTGTGAAGTAATTACCACACACTCCCTATCCATTTCTCGGTGGGTTGGCAGCACATTCCTGATTATGAGAGATTGACTTGGAACCAGTACTGTGAGTATAGTATGAACAGCACTCCACACCCTGGGTGGGGACCATGAATAGCATTTTAGTTCCAATAGTCAAACCTCTGCATTCTGTATAATACTATACGGGAAAGTATGAAGAACAGATATAATTAAATCCTACAAAAGTGACTGTGGCTAAACATGACTTACGTAAAAGAGTTTTAAGTCAAGTCACTTTACATCAAAATTAAATAATAGTTTCCTTTTATCGATTCTGTGGCCACTGGTCTAGCCTAGTTTTGCTTTTCTGTGACTGCCCTGTAACTACAGCTTAAACTCCATGTTGTGCAACTGGAATGTGTGTAAACACTCAAGTATGTGAGCCTGCCCTCATTATTGAAGCACCTTAGTGTTTCATTTCCGTGAAAATATTGAATTGGATGGATTCATCGTATAAGATTCTTCTGGCAATTTTTATGGAAATAAATTTTTTTTTAATTTATCTCTCTTTTCTAAAATCCAAAACTGGTCAAGATGAGCTATTCAGTTTTTATGTCTTTATTCCCTTTATGACTATAATAATAATAATAATAATAATAATAATAATATATGACTGTGTTATTTGGATTACTCCAAAAACTAAATTACATAATTTTAATATTCAGTTTCTATTTTATTCATATCAGTTTTACAGATGTAGATATGAAGTAAGCAGGGATTTTATGTGGCATTGGTCAAATATCACATGCATCTCATGTATTAAAAGCTTGATTATTATACTACTAAGTTGCAAAATCATTTAGTATCTCTGTAGAACATTCTCTTATAGATGAATTCTACATCTTAACCAGCAAGAAAGAACCAAGTACTTACTGTATTTCCAGGTCTGAATTGTAAAACGATGTCTATTTAGACCAACATTATCCAATGGAACTTCTTCAGTGGAGGAAATGTTATATACCTACAAAGTCCAACTCAGTAGTTACAAGCTACACATGTCTGTTGAGTGCTTGCATTTTGGTAGCTCAACTGAGGAACTGAATATTTTTGTAAGTTTACATAGCTACTTGTGGCTAGTGGCTACTATATTGGTATGGTGCATCTTCAGACCATTCTCATAAAGTTCGTCCAGTATAAAATACTAATCTTCGATTGGGGAAAGATTGATTTGAAAAGGGGTGTGTAGTTGGTTGTTCTTTAACTAAAATACAACTGAGAAGAGACATTTGCCTCTCTCCTTTTGATTTATCCAAGTGGAGAAAATGAAATTTTATTTTTAAGCACTAAGGAAAGTTAAAGGTGAAACTAGTACAGATTTTTCACTGTCTGATTCATAGTAACATAATATTAATTTTTTAATCTGTGGAAATCATAGGCTTTTTTTTCAGAAATTAGAGACCTGATTTAAATCTAACTCATGCACTGTTAAACCCAATTTGGCTTTGACATAAACACCTTCTGAAAAGAATGGATTGATATGTCTTAAGGAATATTTAAAAGGGATGTTTTTAGCAATGATATCATTGCAATTTTTAAGACCCATCAATTTTAATCTCCAAAATATTTCTTTATTCCATCCTAACAAATTCCTTCTGTTGCCCATGGACTATGGAAATAGCTTTCTAAATTGATCTTGCAACTACAATTTCTCCTCCATTTCCCTGCCATGCAAATCTTCTCTGCCTTCAGCCACTTGATACCTTTTTTTTTTTTTAATATCTTTTTTATATTTATAGAGAGTAATTATTTTATCTTCAGTGCATATTTATTTCTATTTTACTCTTGACAGATAGAAAGAGAGACAGAGACAGAGACAGCTAGAGAACCGAACTGTGGGAACTCCCCAGTTCAGCATGTGGGTCCGCCTGGGCCGGAGCCGGGATTCGATCCTCGGTCCTCATGGCCTCAAAGCGAGCGCTCAACCCGCTGAGCCGTCCCGGCTTTCCCCAACTTGATACCTTTCTGTCATCTGCGCAGGATAAAATTTTAGCTTCTTAGATCTTGATATTTGAGGCTCTCCATGATTATGTCTCTACAGGATCTTCCTTTAGCACTTCCCATCTCAAACCTCACTCCAACACCAGGTACACATTCTCCCTGTTTGTCTCTACTCCTTCCTTCTCCCCTCCCTTCTCCCTCCATATATACCATTTTATATTTCCATGTCTGTATCCATAAAGCTTCCTGTCTTAAGACTATCAAAGCTTTTAGGCATTGCCTGGTTCAGGAAGCTTTGTCTCAGCTTCCCAGTTTAGGATGATGATCTGTGTTTTTCACTGAAATTATTTGTTTTGAAGAGTTTGTTTCTGTTGTTATAGACATTGGTTATTTGGCCTAGTGTAATTCATAGCTGTATCCTTAGCACCTACATGTAATAGGTACTCATAATTGTCCATTTAAACTATCACAATTTGGCTATTAATATTAAATATTTGGTATATTCAGTAGTGCCATTTCAGATATGGAATACAACAGTATTCTCTGATGAATTGCACATACAGTAAGGAAAAATCCTACCTCTCTATGTTCTGTTTTGTCCAACTCTAAGAGCAAAGATCAAATGTTTGTTGTTCATAGTCTGACTAACCAACAGCAAATGCAATCAATTTCCTTTAGAACTCTGTACTGTTTGAAAGCTTTAGAAGGGGCAGTGAAGTATAACATAGGATCCTAGAGTATGCTAGAAGAGTGGTATAGCGAGCCCAGAGGCAAGTCATAGGCCAGATTTGTGGCTACTACACTGCACAAGACCTCCACAGAGGGAATTAGGGACTATTCATTCTTTTTTGCCATTCCTACTCTGCACAAATTTTACATCTTTAAATTAGTCTCTGATTCACTGAGCATTTCTGTGTATAGTCTTCCTCATATATATTCATACTTGCATGAGTTCTATTACTAGTTAAAATTTTTATTGATCATATCTTGCTCTCATGGGATTTTAGAATATATTCTATTCATATAGCATGCAGCATGTAAGATAGAATGCAGTAGACTCCAGTGAACATATAAAAAGTATAATATCTAATCACCAGAGATTAGTCCCCTTGAAAAGAAAGCATGGAGAAAAACACTTCACACACGAATATATAATGTTATTATTTTTCTCTGCTTTATTTGAAAATAGAAATATTTGTTAGGATCAGCAACCTTTAAAATGCAGGGTTTTTAAGTTTTATAGTTCTCAGCTACAAAACTAGTCATTTTGTGCATTTCTCTTTGAAACTTGTATCTGTAATTTGAGTCATGTATTAAAGGTAAATACCAAGCTAAATGTGGTTATTTAATTCCTGATGTTGCAATTGGCTGAGTCTTACTTTCTGCATGTTACTTGTCTGAGCTTGAATATGTGTCATTTGTAAATGGGGTTTTTAGGTTACAGTTTGTGCTGGCTTTTAATGTGGAGATTGTAGATTTAAATATTTTATCTGAAATAGTTTTATGTTAACTCAGAATAACATGCAAAATGTTCATAATCTCCTAAACATTTAAAGTATAGTACTCATGATCACATGCCATAACTTTATTAACGTGTTAAGTATTAGTGGAAATTGTAACTCTAGTTGTCAAGAACTTATGACAAAACATTCTAGCCTATTGAAAATCTACTTTTTGTTGTTACTGTATAAGTGGAATCAATATATTAAAGTTAGAATGAATTTTATTTAGAGAATCAGGTCATAGTAAAAGGATAATAAAATGTCAAGTGTTTATACCATGTATCCTGATGAAAATAAAAAATAGTATATTCTTAGTGAAGGTAAAGGAAAACTAAAAATTAAAAGATTTCATCAAATGTCAGAGTATGTATGCTTATGAAATCTTTATAACCAGACTTATCTTCAAATGTTAATTCTTTTAGCCATTTTTCTGTAGCCCCCATTCTTTTTATTTTCTCACTGCTATTCCACAAAATGTATTTTAAGGAGAATAAGGTACATTCCTGTATGTCTTATGTGTTTATATACGTATACGCACACACAGCCTATTTGGTGCTTCTGACTTGGTGATATGTGATATGTGTGCAGGCTGATTGTGTTCTCCCATTTGTAGTTTTGTTTTGTTTTGTTTTTTTGCACTCATTATTATTTCTACACTAAGAGTCTTTCCTACAACTTCATTTTCCACATCAGCAAATTATGTACTCATAGGAAGTCAAAGAGAAGAAAATTATCTAGTGAAATAAGCAATATTCATGACCCTAATGGACCCTAATATACCAATTCTAACCATGTAGTCTTCATTTAAATATTTACTAGTGGAGAAAATAAATTTGCCAACCAACAAAGCAGATACTGATTCTAACTATTTTATTCCACAGATGGCAAATAAATCCAGTTTTTAGTTGTAATAATAATAATGAAAGCTTAAATTGTTAATATCACAGTTTTAGCATTGCAATGAAAGCTGCCATATGTGCATTTTATAAAGTGTGTATTTGAACTTTCTTAATAGTCCATTGCACATAATTTAAGAATTAAGGAATTCAGAAAACTTTGTAATATTATATAACTACCTAGGAGCATCTTAAAAAATAGTCTAATCCCTTCTAATTAAAATAACATCACTAAGTTTTGTTGATGCTGGGACATGGGTACATGAAGTCTTACTGTTCTCTGTTTCCTTGCCTTTTAGAAGTTTTCATAATAAAAAGATGGGTTTTTTTGTTTTGTTTTGTTTTGTTTTGTTTTGTTTTTTGCTTTAATCACTCAGTTCATACCACATTTCTGGGATCTGGACAAATCTAAAGTCCTGATATTATACATTTAAATATAGACAGAAAGCATTTGTGGTGTCTGGATCCTCCACAAAGAAAACTTGTCAGTATGTTAGGATAGCTCATGGGAAATTAGGGGTTTACCTTCTGCAGACCAGAACAGAGCAGAAAAGCTGCGTTCTATCTAGCTAGCGTCTACTGGATGCCTTTACGTAAGTCAAACCAGAAAGCCAATAAATGTTCCTGTTTAAACAGTCTGTAAGCATGGAAAATGTCCCACTCTGTATACACCAATACGAGGTACTCATCATGAAGAACATGTAATTTTGTAATTCCTAAAACAATTAAGTTTACTATTTAATTCAGAAACGGAAAGCTTGTGCTTACAAGGACTAACCTTTCTTATAAGCGTGAGTGAGTAGTAAAATTAGGCTAAGAACTTTAATCTGATTATATATAGCCTTATAAGCATGACTGAGTGATAAATATTGCCTGGGAATTTTAATCCGGTTATATCTGCCATGTCATTACATGAAAGGAATGTGGCTAACAACCTTTTAAAAGATATATTCCAGAATACACGAAGTTCACAAAAAGGTTTCCTACAGCTTTAATTAATATAGACACCCACCCCTACTCCAGTCTAGGGGAAGAAATGTCATCTTACACCCTAATAGCCTTCCAAGCTGGTCAGCCAGTTCGTGTATATGGACTGCTAGTGCCCTGTTAACTGTATAGCAATAAAGCTTCATAAGGCAGTTTCCTTCCCCACCGCACACCCAGGTGTGCTGCTGAGAACATTTACAGCCTAATAGTTCATCAAGGAAAGACGATTTATTGCTATATTTTTAAAAGAGGTTTGTCCAATTTACATGACAGAAGGAACCCAAGAATTAAAAAGCTTACTAGTATTATCGGAGAAAACTGGAAAAAATAAAGAAACAAAACATAGGCTAGAGAGAGAGAGGAAATATGGACATATAAAATAAGAACAATTATAAAGCACTACCAAAGAATAGAAATTAAAATAATTAACTTTCTATCTTAGAGCCACTGTGCAGAAATAGTAATAAAACAGTAAATTCGTTTAACATGGGTTGTGGAATTATTACTGCATGGCATAACATCCAAGTGGAGAACTTCAGTCATAAAATAGGATCATTATGACTTTCTACTTTTCTCTGTAAGATAAAACTATATTGACTCTGTACATTCGGGTTCTCTTCTTGGCCTTGTTTGTTTTACTGTTCTGAATGTTGCAATACCAGTTTGTAATTCAGTCAAGTTACCTTGGGAAAATTCCTCAAAATGTTTAGCTTGGGCTTTCTATAACAATAATACAAAAAATTCTTTAGTACCCTTGAAAATAGCCTTTCTTCTTAAATAATCATTTAACTGTGTTCATTTACGTTAAATAGTATTGGAGAAAACTGCTGTTTGGCATTTTCTGCAGTCCTTTCAAATTACTTGCATCTTAAACCATAGGTTTTTTTTTAACTATTTTATTTATTTTACCATAAGACTTCCCTGTGGTTGAATGGAATTTTTTTTTTTTTAAACACTGCTAAATACTTGGACTTTCAATTCCAAAACTCTTTCCATTAATTATAGTTTATTTGATACTCATGTACACTGTATACAAAGCTGGACAGAGGAGGAATCTCATTTATTATACCTTCTTCTCCAGGTAAACACTGTCATAGAACAATATACAACTTCCTCTCCATGAAGTCCATGGCAGGTCATTTATCCTTCTACTCCTCTCATTTAGTTAAAGCTTTGTCTTAGCATGATCTCCTCATTCTCCCAGCCGTTATTTCCATCCTGTTTCTACAAGCCTGATTCCGGTGATGTCATTTATCTATTTCATTCATTCCTGCATTCATTCATTCATTCATTCATCTTGTTTTCTTTTAACAGTCTCTGTTGAACAACTTCCAGCACAAGGAATAATTCATTTTGTGAAGTCCCTGTTCTTAAGATTGTAAACTAGTGAAAAAGAATCCCTCACATACTTTGATTATCTGCTGCCATATATCCATGTCACTTGTCAGTCTTAGGTATTTCCCACTGTCTACTTTTTCTAGTGCCAAGAAAAAGCCACAAAACCATTCTGATTGGTTCCAGTACAATTCATGCGTTCTAGCCCATTCTAAACTCTTGTGGCTACATAAAACCTTTCCTTCTTCGCAGCAGAATTACTTTACTCTTTTCAAGCTCCCAGTTAAATTGGTTCTCAGGAAGTGATTCGCTTTTATTATCAGGAGTAAGGCAACTTTCTGATATGAGTATCTAGAAATTCCCTCAGTATTTTTACTCTTCCCTTAGTCCATTTTTTTTTCTCTTAAGAAGAAGTTCTTTTGCCACACTAATCATCCCATGTGTGTCGAATTTTTTTTCTATCTTCTATTTCCCTCAACACATTTTTTTCATCAGTTTTCCCCGCATTCATTTATAATGTCAATCTCTCCCAATCTGCAGGCTTACAGTCCACTTCCTAAAATCATATTCAGATGTTCCACTCTGCCAAAAAGACCCTGATAACTCTTTCAATCTATTTTTTTAATCTTTTTTCTTAAATTTATTGAAAGAATCTTGTGTACTCCTTGTCTCAATTCCAAGCCATCTCAATATATAGCTATATCTATATTTCTCCATTTCATACCTTCTTTAACCCTGTCTGATTTGAACACTGACTTGTCTATACGATAGAAGTAGTCCTCTTAAAAGTCGTCAGGGACTTTTGTGTAACACTATATTCACCTATCCACTCAGAAAATATTTATTTGGTGCTTGCTATGCACCAGACACTTGGTAGATGCTATAGGTACCTCTACAAAAAGACACAGTCCCTTTTGTGAGAGGTTTTATAATTTAGGTAGAGCAAACAAGTAGAGAATCATTAGGCAGTGGAAGAGTTGCAAATAGTTAAGGAAGGCAATATGAAAGTAAGAGAAGCAATGTCTAACTTAGCTTTTAGTTGGTCATGAATGCTTTTATCTTAAAGTTGAAATTTCTTTTAAAAGCTAAAGAAAATGTATTTAGGTAAAAAAAAAAAAAAAGAAAGAAAAAGTGGGATGGAGGGGGCAGCATTTCTAGCAGAGAGAATATCTTTCAGGAAGGAACCAAAAATGTATATGCTTTTGGTTATAAATTTGCTAATTTGGAACAACAGTGCTGATTTGTCTGGGGAAGTAGATGTTGATGAGGCCATAGAATGGGTTTTACCTGTATTGAGTTGTTAAAGTTGTATTTAATGCTTGTGTATATATGTGTTTTGGGCAATGTGAGGAGAGGTATCGGTTTCTAACAAGTGAATCTGTGACTTTACTGTCTTAAGAGCTACTGCTATAAATGTACCAGTAGTCAGAGAGCAGGTTATATAAATCTTTGCCTATCAAGCTAAGGAGCTTTTAAAGATTTATTTTTTATTGTTTTTTGATGGAGAGAGGGACAGAGAGAAAGGGGAGGGCCCAGAGCAGTCTCCATAGCTGACAGCACTAGTTTTCCATATAGTTTCACTCCACAGGTGGGCACGGGGCTGCACAGGGCAGGAACTGGGCCAGGAGCCTCCTGCGTAGGTCCTGGCAGGAACTGAACTGGGGACACACCCAGTTCAGCATATGGGTCTGTATGGGCCGGAGCCAGGATTCGATCCCTGGTCTCCGGGACTGCGAAGCAAGCGCTTAACCCACTGAGCCATCCCAACTTCCCCACTAAGGAGCTTTTAAACTGTATCTTGAAGACTCTAGTTTGAAGTCATTTAAGAAATATAGCAAGATGCTCAGATTTTTGTTTCTGAAAAGTGCACTATCTGTGTAATGTGAATTGTAATATGAGATGAGCAAGACTGCAGAAAGAGGAGTCAGGACACATGAAGTAGTCCAGCCATGAGATGAATAGTGGTCAGTGATAGCTGTAGTGAGTATGAAGAAGAGGGGGCAGCTCAGAAACATTTAGCAGGGAGGATTCAGATTTTAGTGGGGCCCTGCCCCCACTCATACACTGCACAACCCTTCCCAGGCTCCCCAACTCCTGACGTTTACTCATCTCATTCTGGCAGAACTAACCATCCTGTTTTGAATGAAGTATTTTATACTTCTACATTTAAAATTATTTGAGCCTGGGATGTATCTTTAGATTTTCTATCCCTTATTACACCTAATGCAGAGCATTACACATATTAAGCACTTAAGAAACTGCTTGTTAATAATGGTTTTTATATAGCATCATACTCTGTTCAAAGAGCTGTGTGTATACTAATTCACTTAGTGCTCACAACAACCCTATGAGATGTGCACTATTATTATACCCTGTTTTCAGTTGAACATGAGTCACATGAAGGTTAAATTGACTTCCTAAGGTCACACACTTAACCAATAGTGGAGCTGAGATTCGAACCCACACAAACTGGTATCCGAGTCCAAGCTTTTAACCACTATGCCAAATTGCCTCAACACTGGAAATCACTTTGTTTGAATACCATCCAGCGATTGGTCAGTTTGAAATAATGTATAAAATGTTCTAGTCTCACAAGAGTAAACATAATATTTGATTTGATTTGTGTGGAACAGCTAATGAGTTTGCTTTCTAATGTGTTTTGGTTTTTTTAATCCTTTTAGAACCAATTAGAAGATACAAAACTTACCACAGTGATATCTTTAGTACCTCCAGTGAAAGTCCATCTATTATTTCCTCTGAATCAGATTTCAGACAAGGTGAGAGGCATCTCAACAAGCAAAATGTTTTTAAGAAACCATGATTGTCTTTTTTCAGTAGTGTTGAGCTATGAGGTGTCAAAAGAATAATTCTATATAAAGATTTAAAAATTAAGAAAACCTGCCAGTTACTAATTTTAACAGTATTATGGGAGCTTAAGAACAATTTTAACAATTTTATCAAACAACAATGTGGCCATTTTTATAATATAGAAACTAATTCATTGTCTTAAAAAAGTAACATGACTTACCTCTAAGGAGTTTAATGACATATCATTAATTTGATTATATATTATTTGTAAAAATTATGGGTCTGCTAAATGCTTAAGTTTTAAGTAAGATTACTTTATATTATTATCATCTATGCTGTTATTCCTTTTTGTTCATAATTAGTGAGAAAAAGCGAAGCTTCAAAGAGGTTTGAATCCAACAGTGGTCTTCCAGGAGTAGATGAAACTCCAAGTCAAGGCCAGTCACACAGACCAAGGTACAGGATGTGAAAATTATTAAAAATATATTTACAGTGACAGGTTTTTGTTTGTTTGTTTTAGTTAGAATTAAATAGGATTTTTAAAATTACCCCTTTTTCTTTTTTTTTTTCTTTTTTTTTTCTTTCCCTCCTAAGTTCTCACAAATTTATTCAATTGTATGAAAAACATTGTAGTAGTTCGAGTTTGAGTTATTGGAATCTTTTAAAATTAGAATTGGCTCTGGTTATAGTTTGTATGTGAATTCTGAAATTGTTGCTATGAATATACTATAACTTACTAACAGCCAGAAATTCTGAAGGTGTGGCTTTAAACTTCTGTGAGAATATAATAAACCTTGATTTCGAAAGGGTGAATGGGCTCAACAAGCAGGTTTTTAGTGAGTATTATTTGTTGAATAAATAATGAGTAGCTTACTACTAAGTAACCTATTATGTCAAAAGTTAATTATTCACTACACTTTTCCTGCTTTAAAAGGGGTTATCTTGTAATTTTTTAAACCTAATTTGGGCTGTTTAGAGTTTATTTTCATACCAACATACTTAGTTTTCTTGTATAGTGTTTGGTATTATTCTTGTGCCAGGTTTAGGATGGTGGTATTATAACCATATACTGATTTACTTTGTTTAAACTAAGAAGTGTCAGATCAGTAGTAAATATATTGATATATATATATATCCTTTTCATGTGTGCATGGGTCCCTTACATGAACAAAAGCATGTTGTTAATATTAAGCATTAATTTGAAATTCATAATGTGATATTAGAGAGCCAGAAGTTGCTTCAGAAATTACTCTCAAACTATGGGAATCTTTTTAAATTTGATATCTCAATTTGTATAATGCAGGTGTCCCCATATACAGATCATTTGGAAATTAACTAAAATTTGCCCCTTAGCTAATTAACTCTGGCATACACTGTTTCACACCTGTAAACTGTTAATAGATCAGGTAACCCTAGCCAAATGATTTAAGCAGACAATTTATTCAAGGTTTAGGCTCTTAAGTAATTAAATACATTGCATTAAAATTATCCTTAATGTTTCAGTTTTTATTAAATTTATGTCTTTTTCTCTGCTCTCTTTTGCCTTTTAAAATAGTCCTTGATATTTTATTTTCCTTGAGGAATGTTCTAATAAGTATTCAGTTATCTAAAGTGATGTTTTATTTACATAATAGCATTTTATATTTCTAATACCCCATTGTGGTACTAGTAATTGTGATGACCCCATTTTGGTAATTTCGAACAAAAAACTAAAAGACAAAGACAAATCTATGCTTGATATTACAGTTTTCTTAAAGCAACAAAAGCATTTGGAGATGAACAGCAATAAGCAGCAAATATTGAATTACACTTAGCTCTGTGTTGAATTGAGGAAGTCACTCTTCTATATATAATTTGGAGCAAAATTATACATAGTTAATATGATGTCCTTCTAGCTTGATCAAAAGTAGGAGTAAAGAAAACAACTGGGAGAATTAATGGGATTATGTGTTAAAAATTGATTGGTTTTATAGTAAGTTTGTTAGTTATTTAAAAACTCAATCTCCCAAATGAAATTAAATCATTTTGAATGTCTTATTTGAATTTTATTGATAAGGTACCTCAGAAGTATTAATATGATGAGAGACTCTTAGTTTTGACTGTTTCCAAACTTTACTATAGGAAACATTAACATTAACACCACCTTACCTCATCAAATCATGTTTTGGTGATAAACTATCTTATTTCACACTGCAAGAGGGAAAAGAAAAACCAATGTGATGTTCATAGTTTCTGCATTAGATAACAGGTGTAGGTAAAAGTAAAATATTTCAAGAAGTAAATTTTTAAGTTTGTATATATGTTATTTTTAATGTAAGATGCTACACTCTACTTTTAGATTAGTCCCATCTTCTTTTTCTGCCCACAAAAAAAATTTTTTTTTAATAAAATACTGTCTAAATTCCTATTCAAGTGCAATATTTTCTGAATGTGGGTAAAAGTGTCTGAAAATATCCTTAACATGCTGGTACACAATCAGAAGGTCCTGTTTTGTTCTTTAGTTCACATATTTGTGACACCTATAAATAATGCTGTATTTAAACATGTTGCATGCTTCTTTATAAAAATTTCCATTCCCTTTAGCTAGAATGAAGTGGAAAAACAGATCCAGGCAGTGCTATTGATTTGTATCACAGGGGGTGGAGGGAGATTAACAGGAAATTATGAGTCAGATGCAACAGAATGAGTAATTTTTAGGTTCTGAGCTATCAAAAGTGTCTTTCAATGATCAAAAAGGATATTCAAAGCTGTTTTTCAAAGAGCATCACTAAGTTTTTCTCTGTTAACTTTTGAAGTACAGTTTGTACATAGTACAATTCCCACTGCTTCTGTGACTATCTGCTTGACATGTAACCTTTTATTCAGACTCAGAACAACTTATTTATTCATTCTTAAATGATTCAGATTTTCTGAGTTTTTGTTTTATTTTTTGTTTGTTTGTTTGTTATTCTGTCTCTCAGACTTTTCAGTCTTTATAGGAACTTCTACCAGATACTGAGTTAGGAGAGGTAAAATGATAATCAGTTTTGTTTTGTTTTGGCTACTTGTTTGTAGCTCTGGTATAAAATAATTTGAACAAGAAGGCTAATATAAGTGTTGAATATTGAAATAACAAGTGTGAATTCAAATATATAGACTAAACATTTTTTCATTATCCTTGAAAAGTATGCAGGAGACCCATCTATTGTAATAGAAGAGAAGGCAGAAACATATGGATGTAGATTTTAAAACTTTGGTGGAAGAAGGATGAGGAATTTTTCTCCTGGTTGCTTCCTTTTTCAGGGAAAGCTATCAGTTGAGAGAGGGAGAGAGTATTGGAACCTTGAAAAGGAAAGAACAGGAAGATCTAAAATAGTTCTCTAAGAAAACGAGTCTCTAGGCAGTGCTGAGAACCCAGTGATATCAGTCAACATGATTCTACCATTTCATAAGAGTTGTACTTGTATACAAAGGAGTGATTTTAATGATGGACCTTAGAGTTCAAGCAATGTGAGGGCCAGAGAGAAAGTGGTGAAGTCAATGGATTAAAATTCCTGAGAGAGTCAATGAATTGTTTAAAGAAGAACATTAGAGGAAATGAGCTAGAAAAAAATGAGGAGATTATATTGAGAGACAATTGGAGGACAGAGATAGGACATTTTAGTGGTGGCATGGTTATTGTTAGTAGCCAGCATGACCATGGGAGTAGACTGTTGGCTAAAATGGAGGGAGCCCGAGTATTGGAGGACTCCTCAGTCTATGTGTAAAACATCCCCATGGATAATGGCAGTAGTGGTGAAGAAAAACATGGAGTCTAGCTTTTAAATCTTTAATGAACACAGGAGAGTCAACCAATAGAACATCAAATGTCTAGAGCAAAGCAGAGTAGTGGGTGTAAGATTTCCTGCCATGTATTTCAGGGGCACTTGGGGCCATTTGAAGAGGGGCCAGCAATCATCTGGAAGCTAAAGTAAGAATTAAGAGGAGTCTCTATCACAATCTCCAGGCCCAGTGGTTCAAGGCAAATAAAATAGCCCCAATCTGAGCGAATGCAGGGCAAGCAATTTTGAGAGAATGCTGAATGTTGAGAGAAGGGGTGGAAGGTATAGATCTACCCACTGGAAATGAGATAGCGTATCCATACATTAAAAGTTGAACAGAAATGTTACAGCAAGGATTCTTCTGAGATGAAAAATATGTTTAAATTCTCAATACCTTCCTTAACATTTTTGTTATTATACTTAAAATAATTGTGTTCTTTTCAGTACTTACTTTTCTTATTTCTATACAGCAGGCAATATGAAACACCCCTTGAAGGCAATCTAATTAATCAAGAGATCATGCTAAAACGGCAAGAAGAAGAAATGATGCAGCTCCAAGCCAGAATGGCCCTTAGACAATCTCGACTGAGCCTGTATCCAGGAGACACAATCAAAGCTTCCATGCTTGACATCACTAGGGACCCCTTAAGAGAAATGGCCCTAGAAACAGCCATGACCCAGAGAAAACTGAGGGTGAGTTGATTCTCAGGTTACTGCATCTAAACTTCGTCTCATAGGGAAAGGTTATGAAAGTACTTTTAAAAATTCTATAGGTTGTAGGTATTCTAAAGTTGCCTGTAGATGAAATTGAAATCCCATATTAGTCTCCACAGATGTTAAATATCTTGTGGTTTGATTTTAAAATAAATATTTAGCTGTTTTTATGATTTCATTTTTTAAGTAACATTCAATGGATTTAGAGTATCTTAACTGTATATTTTTGAAGTCAACTGGCTTTTTTCGGTATTGTGAGGGATTATTTTCTAATATTAAGAATTTATTATTCTATAGACCAAGAATATCAGAAATAGATATTCAG
>PVKE010035730.1:0-16740 GCA_004027555.1 Craseonycteris thonglongyai
AATTCTAAAAGATTAGATACAGCCACTTAACTAAAATTTCCTTTAAATAGAAAATCTGCAACTTAGACCCAGGACTCCTTCACATGTGACTGGAGTTGTGTAGATTTAATCCCATGGAATAGCCTGTGTTTCTATAAAATATAATACAAACTTTTCTAATTTGAAGTTAAAATGTGAAAAAAGTGCTCTTGACCCTTGATTTGAGGTGTCCTTCCACTAGTAATAAGAAATCTGCACCTACCTACATATTTTTAAAATGTGGGCTCAATTTTCATATTTTAACATTATGCTGCTGAAATCTACAGGCTCCTATTATCACAAAATTAAGGTCAGTGGAAGTAACTTGATTGCTACTATATGGCTCAAAGAAAGGTTCTGGAATCAAGTCCCTTTGGCCTTGTCTGCTTGACTGTGATCATACATCTGTCCTTGAACCAGTCCCCTGTAACCAGAAGAATGGACCACTGACTTAAAGCACACTCTCCAACTTAGATAAGACAACAGTGGTCTCATCAGGACAAGAGTGAGAGCAGGGCTAGGGGTTGTGGCTAGATGCTGGACACAATTTAATTCACTACTTTAGAAAAAAGGAGAGGTATATTGGAAAGAAAACTAACAAGAAAATTGGGGATGCCAGGAGAGCTCAGCAGGTTGAGCTCTTGCCTTGCAACCACAAGGTCTGGGGGTTGAATCTCAGCCTCTGCTCTTGCAAATTTGTATGCTGAACTGCAACACAGCCAGAAACCACCAGGATGGCTTGGAGAAAAAGGTTCTCACTTCCCATTCGGGAGGCCCCCAGTTCAGTTCCTGCCCTGCTAGGCTTCACATCCATCTGTGTGGAATGAAACTATGCTGCAACTAATGATGTTTAACTAAGGAGACTGTCCTGGGCCCTCCCCACTTCTCTCTCTCTCTCTCACCTTCTCTCAAACAATAAAATAAATATTTATTAAAAAAGTGAACAAGGAAATTAACAGATGTTTAATGTTGCCTATTAACTTGATTATGGTATAACATGTGATTTTAGTCTTTTTATCATTATGGCCTAAATAATAAAATTGCAAAATAATGAACCATGCTAATAATGGCAAGGAGTGTCCAGTGTAGACCCCTCCCTCAGTAATCTGCAGCTATAGGTTTAAAAAGGATAAACAATAACAACCAAAACAACAAAATCACCATCTAATGCTCCTTCTAAATAATAAACTTTCCTCCATAAAATGATGAGGCATCAAATCTGTGTGTTCTATAACTTTTCCTAATTAAAGAGAATGATCCTATTCAATACCATAGACATCATAACAACCGGGCTTGTGCTTTAAAAGTGGGAACAATGTTTCTGTTTTCTTAATAATGTAACTAAATAATTGAACATATTCATTCATCTCTGTTGGCACATTCCCATTTCCCTGTTCCGAATGACCTGGGGTCAGAAAATTAACATTTATTGTCCAGAAAAACATTCTTTATTCATAAAGTTATAACTGATGAATAACTGGGGCCTCTAACAAATACTCTTTTCGCTGATAGAAACAGAGTCCCCGAACCAGCAGGTAAAATTAACGACCCAAGAGCACACAATGCAGACCATCTTTGACTGCCTTAGGAGCAGATGTCACTATTGTCCTGGCAGACCTTCAGGACCTCATAGATGGGCCTCACATCTGGTACCTGAATGTACGACTTTCTCCTTCAGAAATGCAGATGGATCCTGCCATGGCTGTAGGCCGAGGCTCGGTGTGTGGTGTGGGAAGGTGTGGCATACTGCGGGCTTGGCACCCAGGGTTCTCAACAGCGTGGTTCAGCCCACAGACCGGAAACAGTCATGCCTCTTTGCAAATGAACATTTCCCAGCTTGGTTTTCCCCTTGACTTTCCTGTAAATGTAAATTAAAGAAGGGAGAGGGAATCTGACCTTCAACGTTTACACTCATCTGTAGTACGAGATGCATTTTTCAAGAGAAAAGGGCAAACCTCAAATGATCTGAGGTTTACATGAGTGCGCCAAAGCACTGCTATTAATTGACGTCTTCTGCAAACTCAGACCTCTGTGAGACACAAAGCCTCTCTGGAAATCTCAAGAGCACAGCCTCTGCTGCCTCCTCTCTGGGAATTCCCATTTCAGGTCCGGCCTGGATACCGCCCAAGAACAGATGCTTGTCCCAATACTTCTAATTCTCCAATTCCTATCAGTGAAAGCAGAATCCGTGAAAACTAATTTAGGAGAAGGGAAAAATCAAAACTGAAGGTATCAGTCAATGCGAACACTTCTCTCACACTGATCATTTACCCACTCTTTTCTCTTCTTAAGAGTTTACACATGGGTGGATTCACAGAACTCGTGTGGGTCTAGTCCCAGCTGTGATGTTTAGTCTGGTATGCTGGCTCTGTCATTTCTCCGCTCCAAAAACACTTCCCACTCCAGTCCTCGGGGGTCAAGTGGAGCGAGCGAGCCTCCAGCTGCTCGGTGGAGAGGCCTTGCAGTCTTGCTGCACATGCTATTTGCTAACAGGCTCGGCTCCTCTAGACCAGGTTATGAAAAGGAGGGATTAGAATTCTTTCCAGCACCTGTTTGCCTATGGCTTTGCTATGGAAATTAAACTAGGAAATGTATTCAATAGGTCTGGAAACTGAAGTTTAAATGTAGCCAATGAAAAAATGTACAGAGAATAGGACAGTTTTTTTCCTATTTCCCTTTCACTAAAAGGCTTTATTACTTCTGACTAATGGTATTATAACCCTCAGGGAAAATGCTATTATGAACCTCGACCAGACCTGACAGGAAGCACACGGGAATTTTTGTACTGATGGGCTATTCATCCAGCATGCACAGGGGTACATGTGTTCCCTTTCAGGTGAAGAAGGTAGAGGGAGGAGATGATGGATAGAGGGTCAGGATGGGGGACATATTAGAAAAAACATTCAGTAAATGGACAGCAATACATGGAACAATTCTCAAGTATGATTTTGATAATTTTGCAACAAACCTTTTGGTATTAAGTGAAAAGTCTGTGTGTGTTTGTGTGTGAGAGAGAGAAAGCCAGAGAAAGAGAGAGAATCACTGTCAATCACAGTGTCACTATATCACTAAGCTCAGGATCTCTCTAGGAACGAGAGCCTGAGACAGATGTTTGCAAGAGGTAGTGTGAAGGGCTGTTCTAGAGGTACATGGTTTAGAGACCTGGAAGGAGGAAAAAAGATGGAGGGCAGCCAACGCAATGGTGCATTATTGAGCTGGGTCACTGCCACAGACAACCAAGGTGTAATACTGCTGGGACACAGGGACATCAAAGTAAAACATGTGACCCAGGACTGTCCATACAAAAGAGAGGAGAAGGGAGTATTTTGCACCAGTGGTCATCCCTTAGTGGTCTGAGTTTGCCTCATGAGTTGTTAGCTCTTCCTCAATTCTAAGTTTCTTTACACACCGGAAGAGGCGAGTAGCTTCTTAAAGACAGACCATGTAGGGAATCCCAGAAATTAAGGAAGAAAACGTGGTGCCATTGACCAGAAGTGGGGTTACCATGGCATATCCTATGGCCTCAACAATGCCTGGAATAAAGATGGACAGAGAGGTTGTGAGGTTGACACCAGAGTGGTCTCATTTAGGATCCCCATTGGAAATAAACCACATAGATGGAGTACAATCATTTGAAATTTTCCATTGACCAAGATTTGATGAAGGAAGAGCACAGGGGTGGAACAGTAATGAGAACATAGTGCCCACCGACATCTTGGTACATGACGATGATGAGAAAAGGAGTGACTACTGGAACCCAGGTAGAAATGAGTAGGTTCAACTTCCTTTAGAGAATCAGAGACCTTCCAACCAGGACATGGTCAAGAATTGACTCCTAGGGAGGGAACCTAGGGAATCGATCGCACTTCTGTGACGCTTGGTGTCCTGCTGAGATTCCCCACATGCTGAAACATGGAACTAGGATGGCACGGAGGCCAGCTGATGTGGTGGCTCCAGGCCTGCCTTCTGAGGCAGAAAGAAAGGCAGAGAAGAGACAAGAAGAAAGCTGGGAGAGCAAACTGAGATCTATCGCACAGTGATTTAATGGAGGTAGTGGACTGAACGGCCATTTTGGCATCGATCTAAACCAATCTTCACCAGTTTTACAGATAGCAACTTGATCAGAATGAAACTTTATTTCACACCTCTGACTGGCAGTTCTTTAAAATTTAATATTAAAAGATACTTAGAATTTTGTATGAAAGAAATGTATATGAAAGAAACACAATCAGTTGTAATCAGTTATAGCTCAAAAATTAATCACTATAATTTAAAGTTCTGTGCATTGGTATAGGCATACTTGCTAAGTTAATCAACCTCTATAAATACATTAAATCCTGATAATTCAGTTAATATTCAATAATTATTTATTTAGATAGTACATCTTTTTGAAAATATTATTTGTAATATTTTTTTTCAATTTAATCACATTTATTGCTGTTTATTTAAGTCATTCTGATTGTTCCCTGTTAACCAACTCATTTATTTACTTAATAAATATCCTAAGTACTCATGAAAAGCTAGAAAACCACCTCCCTTTATTGATCCGAGATTCTAGTGATGGAAATAGAAAATAAAGAAATAAATTGGCACAAATATTACAAGGTAAGATTATGGTGAGTGCTAGGCCATACGAGAATGGAGTAAAAAACAAGGAAAATTATTTATAAAAAGTTGTGTATTTATTCTTATGTGTTCAAACTTCAGTCACCTTTAAAGTCCTCTCTGTTTGATGCAATACACTTATCAAGATGCTTTTTCCACTGCTGAAAACAGTTTTTGAACTTGTCAATTTTGATGCCTTTTAGTGCTTTTGCAGTTTTTGTTTCACCTCTTCGACATCAGCCAAATATTCTCCTTTGAGGACTTTTTCATCCAGGGTAACAACAAAAAAAAAAACCACAAAACAGTCACTTGGGGAGAGATCTGGTGAAGAGGGAGGATGGAGCGTGGGGGTCATGCTGTTTTTTGGTTAAAAACTGCTGAAAACTCAGCGTATTGTGGGTAAGTGTGTTTTCATGCTGCATGTTGATTGTGTAAATCACCCATCATGAAATGGGCGAATGCGTTGAAAGAGTTTTCCCAAAAAAATTCACTGAAGCCAAACATAGCCTTGTACAACAACGCCATCTGGTATGCAGATACAGATGGGTTCCCAGAACACTCACCCAGCATTCACCTAGGGAAGCCTGTACTACAAGGGGCCTGCCCTCCAGAAGATAATTTTGTTGTTTTGTTGTTGTTGTTGTTGTTGTTGTTGTTTGGGGGGGGGGCGGTGGGGTCTTGTACATAAAAGAGAGGAAGTAGACAGAGAAGGGCAGATGTAACTGTCTGAGGAGGGTGTATTAGATTTGAGAAGTGGATATTCCGAGAGAGTGAGATACAAGTATGAACCGGGGAAAAGTGTTCCAAACTGAAAGAAGAAAAATAAAAACTGCCCGAAAGTCAAAATCAAAGATTGGCAAGAAGACTGAAGGAGCCACAGTGCAACGGACAAAGAAGGGCATATTTTATTGATTTAGTAAAAAAAAAATTCTTCTGCCTATATAAAATACTAAGAAAATTCCTGATTAAGAGTTTAGAGCTGAAACAGAAAACCTGCCTATGAGGGAAATCGTCGTATTGCCTGACACACACACAAAAAAAAACACAGAAAAAAATGCATATTTAGTCTGCTGTTGCCAAGATGGAAGAGAGAGAATGGTTGTAGACCTCAGAGTTGGCAAAATGCTGTAAGACATATAAACTGTTTTTTAACTCATTGGGACTTTTGTGAGTACAACTATCAGTGTAAAAGTACATGAGCTTAGTATCCATTCGATCAAGAACAATTCTGAGAAAGCACTTGAGATCAAACAGCTGAGAAAAGGAAAACTACGAAGAAGTAAGCAGTCAAAAAGATTCTGGAATTATGCAATGATTTCTGGGCTCCCACAGTTAATAAGATTGTGAGCTTGAACCAAGTTTTCTGAAATCTCAGGTGAAGGAGTTTCCAGATGACATCCGTGTTAGCAGTGTTTATTTGTTAACTCATTTGAATCCATTAATAACCTTGCAATTTAAATAGTATTTCTTTTTAAAAACAAGAAGGCTTAAAATAGTGGCGAACGTAACCAGGACACACAGACACTCACTGTGAGAGAACATGTCAAAGTGTATGCACATATGTAACTGATTTCAAAGCTTGTCCCTTTAATTACTATACTCTGTAGCTTCAAGTAAGAAATACAATTTAAAAAGGAAATTGAAATCAAGTGTGTAACAAGGCAACAACCCCTCATGGTTTGATCCAGTAGTCACTACATTAGGTAGAAAAAGATCCTTAGCCTTCATGCCGCTTTCCTGTAATTCGAAGTGAAACACACCCCATGGCCCAGTCAATGATTTTTTGTGTATCTGATTTACACCCTGAGTGCATTATTGTTCTACATCACTTCTATAGCAGAGCCAATACACATATAATAATGGGTTACAGCATAGTTTCCTTACTAACCCAGATGACAGAATTGTGTGTGTGTTCCACTTTTCTTAAATGGTCATATAAAGCAAAGGGGTGTACGTTATTGTTGTTCATTGATTTATAAAGCAAACCAAGTTGTTGGAGCCCAAATACCACCTGAATTATAAAACAAGCAAATAGGAACCCCTGTAACTGTAACATCCTCATCTCCGCTTTTTGAAGTCATGAGGCTCTTTATTTTCTATATATCTCCTCCTCCAGAAACACACTTCTGTATTTCGAGAACTATTCATCACATTTTCCAAGAAATCATTTACAAACATTTCCTAGAATAGCAAGACACGTTCTATTTCAAAGATGGTGACTGTCTAACTAAAACAAAAGCAGTCCTGTTTTTGTAGTCCAAGTGTAACACTCTCGTAGAAGCTTATCATTGAAGAAGGAAACTGCAACAAAGTGTCTCAGTGAATATAAACATCCTTCTTGATTTATGAGATGCATAAGATCTTTGTCTCAATTGCTTAGAATGTTGGAAGGTTTTTTTTTGTATCCTCTTCAGAAAACAAATCTCTACTGTGGTTTAAATATTAAACTTCAGCAAAATCAAAATATTTCTTTTACTTCTGCACAAGTCTGAAATACCCTGCTCCTCTTCAACAGTCCCCATGATGTACATCATGCATTCCTCCTGAATTGATTTGTAATATTTTGCTGTTTCATAAGCTGCGATGATACTCTTTCACACTCATGGTATTCTTCCCCAGGTTTTTTGAACTCATGTAACTTTACATTTTAACGGAACAAAAAAATGCAGTTGCAAAACAAGGACTTGAACAAGGAGATGAAAAGAAAATAAAGAGATTTCCTATACTTTAATCCTCATGTCTCCTTGTCCCTTAAAGGAGCTAAATAACATAGCCTCTCTCACTGTGAGCAAAATATATGGGAGAAATATATATATATATATATATATATATATACACACATATATATATGTATATATATGTATGTGTGTATATATATATATATATATGGGGAGAGAGAGAGAGAGAGAGAGAGAGAGAAGAAAAGATGGGAAGGGAAGAGAAGAAAAAAGAAAGGAAGAGATACCTGGCATAAATACCTTCTATGTGTCAAATTTAATATGGGACAGACTTCAAAATGAAAGTTCAGGAACTGATTCTTAGATTCTGAATGTGGGCATATCAAGGCACATACTAAAGGCTCAGCTGCTTCCATTCTTTTACTGATATTTACCAATTAATCAACATTGAACAAATGCCTGAAGTTTCTGAGTCTCCACTTATTAATCAGTGATATGGGTAAAATAGCAGTATTTCTCAAATTCAGGGTTGTTTATGACTATATTCCATATGATGAAAATACACGACACCAGGTAGCCCTGCAATTACTATCTGTGGGATTAATAATGTCATGTGTTTTAAATACTAGCACAAAGTGGACATTCCCTAAATTATAGGCATTTTTAGCTATGCTTTAAGTTTGTGTTTTTACCAATTCATGGGTTCTAGAGGAACTCATACTTTGGTGTAGACACTATTGAATTTCTTGGTATAATAATCACTAGCTTAGGTATAATTTTTAAGGTAAGGAGAAGACCTTATCACCTTAATCTCCTCACCTCATGTTCTTCAACGATTTTTTTTGTGTGTGTGTGTGTTTGACAGAGAGAGAGAGAGAGAGAGAGAGAGAGAGATACAGAGACAGAGAGAGAACTGAACTGGGGGCACTCCCCGGTTCAGCACATGGGTCCGCAAAGACCGGGGCCAGGATTCGATCCTCGGTCCCCGTCGCTGCAAAATGAGTGCTTAACCCACTGAGCCATCCCGGCTTCCCCTCATGTTCTTCAAGTTGTTGATAATTCCACTTCATTTGGTCATCCAAACTGAAGGCTTAAGGTCCACATGATTCACCCCCATAGCCTAAGTTTCACGCAAGTGCTAATTATATCTATTTGACCAACCCTGAATAAGTATGTTGGGTAGAAGTAGTTTTCTAAGGCAAAAATCTGTTTATGTGCATTAGAAGAACTGCAATGTTGCAGTTGGATCTCATTTGATCAAGGCAGTAGGAGAGCTGAACTCGGGGTTGGGTTGAGTCACTGAGAAGGAAAGAATGGAAGAAAATGGGGAAGTTAACTATGAGGAGACACAGCCTGGAAGTAATGGCTACTCTCTGACATTTGAATGAAATTGTTCTCACTAACCAGACTTGTAGATTCAGTGGGAAGAGATGTAGAAAAGGACTAGGTCAGAAAGCGTATTTTTCAATCTTTGTCCAGAGTAGAAACGAAGCAATGCCTACAGCTTCTAGGAAAGCAGAAGATACTAGACAGCATCAATTTGTAGCTGAATCTGACTGGGGAGCAACCCCATCAGCTCAAATCATGGAAACACATCGTACCCACCATGTGCACCTAGAAATGATGTCAATTGTGGCAGGAGAGCAGAATTCATAAAAACAGTCATAGCTCATATAAGCGCCTTTCCTTCCCATTAAAATATTTATCACCCAGGGATATAAGTGCATTAGAAATTACTCCTAATGGAATACTGGAGTCCTCCCTTCCTTCCTTCCTTCCTTCTTTCCTTCCTTCCTTCCTTCCTTTTTTTCTCCCTCCCCTCCCCTCCCCTTTCTTCCCCTTCCCTCCCCTCCCCTCCCCTCCCTTTCCATTCCCTTCTCTTCCCTTCCCTTCCATTCCCTCCTTCTTTCTGTTCTCTTTCCCCTTTTACCACCCCGATCTTTTATTTCTTCTTTCTCCTTTTCTTTTATTGTTAAATTTATCAGGTTTACATTGGTTAGTAATAACTACATAGAATGGAAAGAAACTCTGGGCGGTGAACACATATAGCACCACATAGACAAAGTACTATAGAGTTGTATGCCTTCTTTCTCCTTTTCCTTCTTAAAAAAAATGTCTTCTGACATTGTGGTTAGCTTGCATACATTTTGGAAATCTGATGCCCGCCTGCACAGATGCCTAGAAGTGATCTTTCCCTCTAAATTTCTGAGTGGAACTGATGCAGCAAGAAATACAAGAAAAAAAACAAAACAAAACAAAAAACTAAAATCACTCAAGTTTTCCTGGCAGATACTAAGCTCATAACCCTCTAAAAACTATGAGAATTATAGTGCAATGGTCTTGAAAGGGGAAATCAGAGTTTAAGTCAAGTCAGATTTATATACAGCTCTATTGCATTCTTTTTGGGAGCTTTGCTTTTAAACCTAGAGACAGACAGGATGTTGTTGATTTAGATATCATGGGAAGGTCACATGTTAAAGGTCTTTCTCCCACACATTAAAAAAACCTACAACAAAATATCTTGTTGAAGTTCAATTCCCAGTACTTCAGAAAGTCCTATCTCCTTACCGCTTCAATCCCTTGGAACGTTCTTCCTACTCCAATAGTCACCAAAACCAACAGCTGCTTTGGATGGAACTGAGCAAATTCTCAGACAGCTGTTGGGGATAGTTTTCAACCACAAAGAAATGGAAGTTGAAAAGTTCACAACAAAGACATTCCCATTCTCAAAGAGGGAGACAGCTTCGCTTATGATAACCATATAAATGGGAGATCACTGGGTTAAAAAAATTTCATTTTTGAAAGTGGTGAATTCCAATTTTTGCTAGCAAATTAGCAAGTGTTTTGAGGACATAGTGCTGAGGTATGAAGAATCTGCGGGTGCTTTTATTCACTGCTGGTTGGATACAAATAAGGACATTCCTTAAGTTCAAGAGTGTTTATGTTAGAGGATGTTGGGATAGCTCAGCAGGTTGAGCACTTGCCTTTTAACTATGAGGTCCAGGGATCGAATCTCAACCCTGGCCCCTGCAAACCCATATGCTGAACTGCAGCACAACTGGTAACTGTGGGGATGGCTCTGTAGAGAAGGTGCCCACCTCCCATATGGGAGGGCCCTGGTTCAGTTTCTGCTCCATGTGGCCCCATGTCCACCTGTGTGGAATAAACCATGTCACGACTAATGATGTACGACTACAGAGACTGCTCTGGGCCCTCCGCCTTCTCTCTTTCTCTCTCTCTCTCTCTCTATATATATATATCACCTTCTTTCAAAATAATAAAATAAATCTTTTTAAAAAAGAATGTTTATGTTAGTAGAAAATTGAAAAAATGTCTTACAATACTAACTAAAGTTCTGAGTATAAAGCAGGCTAAATTCTCTACAGTTGTAAAACAATATTATAGAATTATATTTAAAGATTTTTAAGGGAATTCATGACATATTTAGTAAAAAGAAGTTATTAAATATAATGGTTATATATATATATATATATATATATATATATATATATATATATATTTCTCACCTTAAAGTATATCCTCCAATAAAGTTATTATTTTAAAATATTGTACTAGCAAAATGCTTTGAAAGAACATATCAGTGCAAGTCACAGGTAGATATATTTGGAGCAGAAGCCATGAGTCTGGTCATATTTTTCTGACTGCTGTGTGGTCTCTGGATTCAGAGTCAGTTTATTGGTGTAACATATGGGAAGTACTCAGGTTAACACAGTAAGTCTAGGTTGATTTGGGCTCAAGTAGCATGTTTGGAAGTGAAGGGGATGGACATTGAGACTAGAAAGCCGGTTGACAAGGGTGCATTAGTCCCTGGGCCGTGCTGTGGAGAGCAGAGGCCCAGTCCAGCGTGGACCCTTTGAGAACCTGCGTGGCACATATGTTGGAATTGCACTGAGGTCAGAAAGCTTTGGTATCTGTTCTCCAATTTCTATCCCTCACTGGTTGAAGAGTACTTCCAGTACGTTAGCTTCTACTTCTGGTGCGCCAAAATGTCCAAAGATGACTGGTAGGGGAAATCCATGACACACCAACAACTTTGTGTTCATTAGCCTTGAAGGAGGCCTGCAGGTATCAGTGAATCTGATCTAAAGCTGGGAAAGCTATTCCTGCATCAAGGCAAAGATGTGTGACAGCAGGAAGTGGGCACTGAGTTCACATTCTGATGCTTGCCAGTTCCACGTGCTTCAGGAAGCATCTGACATCTCTGGGTCTTACTATCCTCACCCGTGAAATATCAACAGCACTGCCTACCCTCTTTCCCTAAAATGACACCAAACCATGTGATGTTTTGGAAAGATAAAATGGAACTAAGACATGCCTCACATTTCTACTTCCATCTATCAACTGGGATAGGAAATTGCAGTCCACAAAATTAAAAGTAGATTTGAAACTTGTGCCTGGGACAGAACCAGGGTTAATAGAACATTGCAAATTTACTTTAAAAATTCAGAATTTTGTATCCTCTGACTGTGATAAAAATGTATTATTGTCACCACAGGTTCTAGTCTTTGGCATTTTGGTCTCAGCAGATTCTCGAACAGTAAGGTCTCCAGTTTGTCTGGGGCCAAAATAAATGAAATCCTTCTTAATATTTTATCTGGTTCGTATCACAAGGTTTCCTCTTTCCTAGAAAACTTAAAATCTTCCTTTTCTAAGAGTGGTATTAAGTGGAAACCACTATATAGTCCATTTCTCCCCTCAAGGGAGACAATGTGACCCTCTGGTCTGAGGGGGAGGGTCCAGCTTCCTTCCCTCAAGGACCCTCACAGTCGCCAGCCTTTCCTGCCTCAGCCCCTACTCTGTTTGGCACATGCAGCCATACTCACCACCCCGGGCCTCAGCTCCTCGCTCTCAGCTGGCAGGCTGCCAAAGCTGCTTTGAACTGTGGAAAATCTGAAAAGTGCTTGATAGCTTTTTATAGAGCTTGGTTTGATACCAATAATTCTTGAGTGTGGACGTCAGGACAACAAAGCAGCAGCTCACAAAGAAAGAAAAAATCAGAAAGAAATGAATCCCCCCAAATTATCAGTGAATAATCTGTGACATGCTCAGGAGGATGTTCCTATTGTTTCTCCGAGGGCCTTGTTAATAAAAATTTAGGACCAAGGAGTGAATCTGTCACCGAGTTACCATTCCCCTACATGCATAACAAACTGCTCACATAAAGTGTCCCCAAATATCATCATCTCTCACTTTCCGCCTCCAGGAACTTGAAAGCATTCTGACGTTACAGGCGCCTGCAGTCTCTGGAGAGTACGATTGGGGGCAGAATTAAGTGAAATCTGCAAGCATGTCTTTTGAATCAATAGCTTCAGTATTTTATGGAGTTAGGGGAGCAGGGAGATAGGTGGGAAAAGGTGGTGACAGTGCCCCCTCCCAGGTTTACATGATAAACTTGCATCCATTTCTATTAGAAATATTTCTTCACAGTAGCAGCTGAACAGACGAGCTGAACCTTGGGCTTAGATCACAGCATCCACAGCAGGCTCAGCATTTGCTCTGTGTGTATGTTTCCCCCAAAAGGCCCCCAGAGAGAGAAAGGAAAGCAGAGATGAGCTTGAAATGAATGGAGCCATGCCAAAGAATTTGGCACATTCATTTGTTTTTGGTACTTAAACAGAGCAAGAAGGAAGATCTTGGAGCCAACTTTAGGCTGTGCACAACAATGTCAACTCAGAATAATTGGAATTTATTACTATAAACTAAATAGAATAGGCAAGTGCTTTCTTACTCTCTCCTAAACTTTCTTCTGTTGTAGTTAATCCTATCAAAGTAGAGAAGGGAATCTATGTATTCTCAAGTTCACAACCATCTTGGAGGATTTCCGTGAACTCTATTCTGTGGTACTTGATTTTTTCTTTCTTTAACTTTCCTCATGATTGCCCACCTTGGCTTTATTTTTCTATCATTCAACTCTCTTTTACTTCATCCTTGTTAATGCTTTGCCATCTTTCCTTTCTTTAGCAGCCCGTAGTGGCAGTAAAATAGAGATGTGGTGTTTTATAGTGTTTTAGGCTTAACTAGGCCTCACTCCATTCATATATTAAAGTCCTAATGTCTAATACTGCAGAATCAACTTAAAGTGAAATTATTAAGGTGGACCCTAATTAAACTGACTGGCGGTCTCATAAAAAAGAGGAATTTAGGACACAGGTGTATGTATAGGAAAAGTGTCATATGAAGATGAAGGTAGAACTTATAAGCCTAGAAGAGAGGCCAAGAAGATACTTCTCTCATAGTTTTTCCAAGGAATCAGTGTTTTCAGTAGCTTGATTTCAAATTTCCAGAATCCAGGATTGTAAAACCATATATTTCTGTTGTCTAACACACCTAGTTTGTGGTACTTTGTTATGGTAACCCGAGCAAACTAACACACATAACTATTAGTTATTTTGTACTGAAATTGAAGCATGCCACTTTTTGCCTCTGGGTCTTTGTTTACTTAAACAAAATGTAGCATAATTGTGCCTACACCATCTATTTTAATGATAGTAATAAACTCAGATAAAAGAATGGCTGTAGAAATAGCTACAAGAATATGCTACTGTGTATACTACTTGAAGTAAGTGTCATAAGTAGGTATTTTTATAAGTAAAATTGGATGGTGTTCAAGATTATCATTTTACTACCTAAGTATCTGAAATTTTGTTTATTCATTACTATGATCAAAAAATCTTCTGAATAGTACTAAGAATAGTTTAGAGGCCAGGGCAACAGTTCAGATAGAGATTTGGAAACTGGAATAGAACAATGAATACAGTTATTTTAGACTAGTATTGACAGAACATTCAATAATTAATGGAGAGAAGAGAAGGTAGTCTCATGAATGTAACTTGAACAACCTTATGTTTAAGAGCTTCATTCTTGATTTGAATCTGTACCACCTGCATCTAGTTTGCATATATTTACATAAAGTTCAGAACCCCATATTTCAAGTAGGAAAATAATCAAGAGAATTATACCAGTTATCTTTATACTCACTGAAATGCACAAATTATTTTGAAAGCTTCTACAGTTTACCTATCAAATGATTGGAGGCAAGCATCACAGGGAATAGAACATTGACGTTTTTACCCCCAAGGAAGAAGAATTTATATTTAGTGAGAGTGCTGTACATGCCCATCAAAGGAAGGAAGAGAAGAGATGGCAAGAAAAAGGAGAGGAGGGGGAGAAGAGGAAAGGAAAGGGAAAGGAAGGGAAGGGAATTGGAGGGCAAGAGAGGGGAGATTGAAGAACGCAGAAATTATTTAAACCCAATTTGAAGATGGATTTCCTCAGACCCACACTTCCACTGAAGGACACTGCTTTCAATTCTCCAGAATTACTCAAAAGTCTCGCAAAAACTCAGCTGCGTGTTCTTCTCAACAAGAAGTTTCACACGGGCAGACTAACATTTTCTTGCTCCGATTGAGTCTTTAAATGAATTTTTTTAATATATGTATAGTCTCTGGTATTTGATGCAATGTGTATGCTTTCTAAAGAAGCCATTATCTTACCATTTTAAGCTTTTAATCAAAAATCCCTAATGTAGTTCAGATAAAGTGTTCATAAATTGAAAGTAAAGTATTATGATTATATGTATTATATGTATTTTAATTAACAAAATAATTTTACTCATCTGCCCAATATTGCAGAACACGGTCCCCTGTACCATTTCCTTGAGGAATAGCAAGCTGACATCATTACTGACCTACAGGGCAGAACTCACTACTAGGTATGCCTAGGGCACACCATTTTATGGAAGGAAGCTGGATACAGACGCAACTCAACAACAGGAAAAAGGCGATCCTTATAAATATTCTTCAAAACTCACCAGAGGAGGGTTAGAAAGGACGATGAGCTTGCGGATCCTTTCCCCACATGGATGAAGGCTGGAGCTCATGACTGCTCCTCCCCACTTCATTTGGGTTTGTCTCCCACACCGAGAAATGCTGACTTGGGTTGCAAGCCCACTTGCCAATACTGAAACAGCTTCGATGCTCTCAACTGTCATGTTAACTCAGCCAAACTGTCATTTGCAGAACCCTTTGCAAATTTACTTTGTATCGAGCTGGTAACATCTGACTAATTTCTACTAATATTGCACAGTGGCTATAACCACTTTTGCAGAGCACATTAGCCTTGTTTAACTGGCATCATAAATAATAAATTCAAACTGCTGGGAATTGGCTTATATTGCATATTGCTTTTTGACATATTTTTGGAGTCAGGTATACTATTTCACACTAATGATGCTGTGAAGCCCAGCGGCTTTTGTCTGTTATCCCTACATCCCCACAAAATATTTTAAAGAAATAATGCTTCTGTCGCTTATTTTCTCAGATCCCCAATGTTTCAATCTTGTCTCCAGAAAATTAAAATGTGCAATTATCTAACAGTTCTTTGGCAGGCCATTTGCATTGGGCCCTGGTCTGATTTTTCAAAGCTCCTTCAACCCATCCCCGTTGCTATTTGTTCCTTTTATCTTGGTTACCAAGGCAAGTTTGGCGTTGAGATCTGAGGACATTTCATACTTCTATGAAAGAAACATAGTCATAATAAAGACCAGAAGAGAGACCAGGGGAATAAATTACCCCAACACATTGAGAGTCAGCTGTGGGCACGCCCACTTGCGATAGCATAGAGGGGAAGTTTCTGATTTAATTTTGCTCTCTTGAAGGTGTGCTGGGAGGAATGCATGTCCAGTGGGCATCCTTTGGAGTGATAAAGAGTGAACAAGAAGGGTGCTCTTGAAGGCCAGTCAGTTACTATTGTGATGTGGGCTAGAGCAGCATGAAGGACTATGGTTCAAATGGCCACTTGGGGAAGCTGGGATGGCTCAGCTGGTTGAGTGGCTGTGGATGTAAGTTTCATGTCACTCCCAGAAACCTGGCTTGGCTCTTGCTGAATCACTTCTTGTTCGGATTTGCCCCACAGGGGGACGTTCTTGCAGTGGAATTGACCACAAAGCATCCCAGCAGCTCTGTTTCCTGTCTGCAGAGCCATTACCTGCCTTTGAACATGCCACACCCTTCCCCACTGAGTTCTGAGCCCTTAGAACAAGACCTCACTTTATTTATCTTAGGATTCAATCATAGAAAATGAGAATCAAATCAGCACATGTCCAGATACAGAAGCCTACTTAGGAAGAAAGGATTTAGCAATAACAATTAAAAAAAATGATTTGGGGGATTTCAGGACAGCTCAGCAGTTGAACACTTGCTTCACCATTCTGAGATCCAGGGTTTGATTCCTGGCCCTGACCCCACACAAACCTACATGTGAAACTGCTGCACAACTGGTAACACCAGGATGTGGGAATTCCCTAGTTCTGTTCCTGCCTCGTGCAGCCTCATTCCACCTGTGTGGAATGAAACCATGTCACAATAATGATGCACAACTATGGAGACTGCTGAGGGCTTTCCTCCTCCTCCTCCTCCTC
>PVKE010035731.1:0-16738 GCA_004027555.1 Craseonycteris thonglongyai
AGATAGATAGATAGATAGATAGATAGATAGATAGAGAGAAACAGAGAGATAGATGGATAGGTAGATACATAGATAATAGGTAAATGCATACTGAGAAAACAGAGAACCATGAATATGCCACCCATCTTCACAAACAGAACATTACAGAACCTTTGAAGATGCCTAGTACATTCCATTATTTCTCTTTCCACCTCCAGAGGTGACCACTATTCTGAATTTTGTGTTAACTACACCCTGTTTTTCTGTACAGATTTGACTACACACATATCTCTGTTTATTGTGCCTGTTTTATACCTTTACATATGTGTAATCATGCTACATATATTTCCTCATGCGTTAGTACTTTTAATCAATATTGTTTTGAAATTAATCTGTGCTAAATTATACATGCTATTTCATTCATTTTCTTTCTGCTGTATGGCATTCCATTATAATAACTATACTACAATGTGCCCATTCTACTGATTATAGAAATTGGAGATCATTCAAGGTTTCAAGTAAAATCAGTGTTGCTGGAAACATTTTTATAGATTGTCTTCTGGCATACATGTGCAAGTTTCTCTAGGCTATATTTCTATGAATATAATTTCTGAATTAAGGTTTTTGAAATTTAATAACTAACAGCAATTTATTTTCAATGTGTTTGTATCAATTTACATTTCATCAGCAGGATGTGAGAGAGGCTGTAGGTGTGTACCATTTACAACATTCAGCATTGTTACACTGTTTTTTCACCAGTCTCAATGGCATTCCCTTTAGAACTGCTGAGAATGGGTATTTTTTCAAATGTTTATTGGTTATTTGTGTTTCTGCTTTCAGGAAATGTCTGTCCACGTCTTTGTTCACTGTCATATGTGGTTATATATTCTATACATTATATGTTTTAGATAGTAACACTTTTTAATTGTTCAATGTTGCAAATACCATCTCCAATTTTGTGACTTGTATTTTCTTTCTTTATGATAACTGTTGATGAACAGAGATAATTAATTTTTTAAATATAGTTAGTCTTTCCCTTTTTTATTTGTACTTATGAAATTTTTTTCTTATTATTTTATTTCAAGCTCACAGATATTTATTGTTCTTTCCTAAAATGTTAAAATTTTCAATTGATTTTTACACATGGTCTAAGGAAACATACTTTTATTTTTCCAATGGCTAGCCGCATTTATTAATTAGCCATTCTTTCTGCCATTGTTCTGCAAGGTCATTTTTATCATACACTGTTTACATAAATGCTTTTCTCCACACTTAGCTTTCTACTTGATTCCATTATTTATCTTTCTATACCCACAGTAATATGAAGTGCCTTAATTACTGTGGCTTGAAATAAATCATACTCTTTGCCTGGACAAGTTTCTCTGTTTTGTTTGTCTTTTTCAAGAGTGTCTTACGGGGAAGCCGGGATGGCTCACTGGGTTAAGCACTCACTTTGCAGTGCTGGGGACCGAGGATCGAATCCCGGCCCCAGCCCATGCGGACCCATGTACTGAACTAGGGAGTTCCCCCAGTTCAGTTCTCTCTCTGTCTCTGTCTCTCTCTCTCTCTCTTTGTCAAAAACAATTAAAAAAAAAAAAAGAAATTAGAACTCACATTTAAAAAAAAAAGAGTGTCTTAGCTTCTCTTAGCCTTTCATATAAATGTCAGAATTAGCCTGTCAGTTCCACAGAAAAAGAAACTATTGTAGAGATATTGATTGGCATTGCATTAAATCTATTAATTTAGGGAGAATTAATATCTCTAATAGATTATTTCTATCTATGAATATATGTCTCTCCCCTTATTTGACTTTTAAAATCTTAGTTTCATGGGGAAAATTATAGTTTGATGTTTCATCATTAAGCATGAAGGAGCCATACAATTTTTGTAGATTCCTGCATGATTCCTTAGTGCTTTTTGCCAAGCACTATATGGAGTCCTTCATCTTCTGGGTATGTGATGGGATACGTTTCCTGGCCTCCTCTTGTTGCATAGGGCCCTATGATTAGTTCTGGCTAATGAGTAGAAAGCAGAAAAAATGTGTGTCCCTTCTAGGTCATAGCATTACATGCCCATTCAACACTCTCCGGAGCGCTTTCTTTCTAGCATAGTGACGAGTAATGTCCAAAAGTTGCTGCTTCTTTAGCTTGGGTCCCCCAGCATGTACAGTTAGCAGAAGTCCCTACTGAATGACAATGGATATTTAATGGGAATGGGAAACAAATCCTTGTTGTTTTGAGACACAGAAATTTAGAAGTTGGTCACCATGCTGTATATAATGGAACCTGTACTGAATGACACGTACCCTCACAGGCTAAGTGAATTTACTTTTTAGGAAAGGTTCTTTGCAGCAAAGGAAACCAATCAACTGAGTGAAAAGGGTACCTATGAAATGAGGAAATAATTGCAAACCCTATTATCTGAGAAGGGGTTAATTTCCAAAATACATAACAAACTTATACAACTCACACAAACAAACAAAAATAATTCAGTTTAAGAAATGGACAAAGGGCCGGAATAACCTGAATAAGAATATTTCCAAATAAAACATGCAAATGGCCAACAGGTACATGAAAAGGTGCTCAGCACCACTAATCATCAGGGAATTGAAAGCCAAAATCACAGTGAGAAATCACAAAATACCTCTTAGGATGAATGAGTATTATCAGAAAACATAAGATAAATGTTAGCCAGAATGTGGAGAAAGGGAACCCTGTGAACTGTTGGTGGGGTTGTAAATTTATACCGTTGTTATGGAAAACATTGTGGACATTCCACAGAAAATGAAACAGAGAACTACTACATGAACCATTAGTCCCACCTCTGGATATATCTGAAGGGGACAAAATCAGTATCTCATAAAGATATATGCACTCCCATGTTTATTGAAGAATTATTTATAGTAGTCACGGTATAGAAACAATCAAAATGTCAGTGATGGTTTCATGGATAAAGAAAATGTGAAGGGAAGCCGGGATGGCTCAGTGGGTTAAACGCTCACTTTGCAGCCTCAGGGACCGAGGATCGAATCCCAGCCCTGGCCCATGTGAACCCATATGCTGAACTGGGGAGTGCCCTCAGTTCGGTTCTCACTGGGGTGAGACCCCGGCCCAGTTCCTACCCTGTGCAGCCCTGCGCCCACCTGTAGAATGAAACTATGTGGAAAAAACAATGATGTGCAACTATGGAGACTGTTCTGGGCCCTCCCCCTTCTCTCTGTCTCTGTCTCTGTATCTCTCTCTCTCTCTCTCTTTAAAAAACAATAAAAATAAATCTTAAAAAAAAAGAAAATGTGACACATTTTATAATATAGTTTACTCTCAGTTAACTGGCACCCATACAAGATAAATGTAGTAGTATTTATTCTATTTTTTGGCCCTGTTACTTATCAGGGCCGGTGGCTTGACTTCCAGTTAACAAAGAGCCTACTGTGTATACATAATATAATATTTATCATATATTTCAATAATACCTAAAATCACATATGTATATAACATGATATGATATATGATGTGATGTGATATAATATGGGATAATACAATAAATACAATAATAATAATATGTAATATACTATACTTTAATATACTATATGACTATACTAAATATACTATATATACTATTTACTATACTGTACTATACTATACTATACAAGTGATTTTTCACCTACTGGCCCATGGACTGGGTCTAGTCCACCAGAAATTTCCTGCTAGTCCATGAAATGTTTTTGTATTCTCAGGATATATTTATAAGAGAAGAATAAATTTAATTCAGTGTGACTTAAACTATTTCTTATGTTAACCAGCCATAAGGAAAAAGGAAATCCTGCCATTGCAATGACATGAATGAAACTAGATGCTAAGTGAAATACACCAGAGAGAGAAAGACTAATACCATATGACCTCACCTATATATGAAATTAAAAAAAAAGTTGAATTAAATAAATAGACTAGAATGCCATAGGGTGGGAGAATTGCGGAGATGTTAGTCACAGGGTACAAACTTGTAGTCTTAAGGTTAGAAAGTTCTGGGGATCTAATATACAACATGGTGACTCAAGTTAATAATGCTGTGTTATGTACCGGTACTTGAAATTAATTGAGAGAGTAGATCTAACCATTCTTACCACAGCCCCAAAATGAGGCTATGTTAGGTGATAGATGTTAGTTTGTTGTAATCATGTTGAACACTTTAAATATACACAATTTATTTGTCTACCCCTCAATAAAGTTGGGGGGCAATGCATATAAAAAGAAAGACTGGCACTTGAGATTTGACATTGATTGTTATTTACAAATAGAGGTTAACTTAAATATTTTTTTCTGCATCTATTGAGATTTACTTTTATCCTTAAATATATCAATATGATAAAATATTTTAATAGATTTTATTTTATTAATTTATTTTTAATCTCAATAGATTTTATAATGGTGAATCTACTTTGCCTTCTGGATTACAGTGATAATAAATTAATGCTGGATTTAGATGATGATTCTACCACATGGTATGGTTGGATGTTCACTTATTATTTTTTTAAGCTTATTAATTTTTTAAGTTGATTTATTCCTCAAACCACCTTGTACACCACTCACAGTACATGTAGCTCACTTTAGGAAAAACTTTAGGAAAATCTTCAAACCCAGTCTAGAATTACAGGGTCCAGTGAATGTTACAGATGAAAACTGAGGTCCAAGAAGAAGAGAGGTCTTCCTGGAGGCACTGGGAGTTCTTAGTGAAGTCCTTGCTGAGGAGGGTAAAGAGGTGAACTTTAGATTGTCTGGCATGTCACTGAGATTCACTCTATAAATTATGAACCACTAAACACAACCAAGAAATTAGCTTCCACATTCATAGCATTAGTTAGCATCTAGTAAGACACTCAGCATAAATGTATTGTGTGCTTGCTGTTACTATAATCTCTGACTAACATCAAGACTGCTTATAAGAATGCAGTCCAGATTTTATGGTAGAGCCATTAGGGCCAAGGACATTTCTCCAAATAGTAATATATTACCTGCAAAGGGCACTAAAATATATCCTAAACAGCCTCAGTATTTGATTACTCAGTAGACAAAATATGCAGAAATCCAGTGAGCTATATGGTCCCTGGAGAATGGGGAGCTGTTTGCATGACTAGCTTTTCCCAGCAACAGAGGACAGCTCGCTTTTTTCAGTTCCTGTTTATTTTGCAATGACTGAAGTCTTTCCAAACAGCAGTTAATGAGAGTTTCAGAGACACTGGGCTGTCTTGAAAAAGTTATACAATTCCACAGGCCACCTGAGTCAGGATTTCAAGCATGCAAGTGCATGTTACAGTCCTTGAGGGATGCCCACCACATCCAAGACGGCCCAGGCGAAATCTTTCTATGTTGTAAAGTAAAAGGCACACAACAGAGAACTAGTCTTCTCACAGTTTTATTAGGTCTAATGGAATTTTCTTTTTATGAGGGGTTATCTGTTAATCCAAAAATATATCTGACTCTTGAAGATGCTGTTTTCCAAACCAAAAAAAGCAATGATCTAGATTATCAACCATTTACTTTTTACAAATAATTTTATGTTATCTTGTTTAAGATACTTGAATTCTATTCCCAAATTTACCGTTAATTTACTGTATGACTTTGGATTACTTATTGATTCATCGGGGCCTCAGTATACCGATGATAAAAAGAAATTGAAATGATATAAAACGACCACCACAAAACAAAAATGGGATTGAGTAATCGATAAGATTACTGTTTCAGAGCTGTCTGGTTCTAGTGTGTGACTGACACCCAATAAGAATCTTATCAGCTATAACTATGCAAGAAAGGCCATTCATCAAATAGAACAAGGGCAGGCTAAACAGACACTAAACAGGGTGCAACTAACAGGCCTGGGAATTTCAGGGGTGAAAAGAGTGGCTTCAATTGTAGATGGCTGAATACTAAATGTTACCTCTACCATTTCTTAGCCTTGTGACACTGGGTGAGTTACTTAACCAGAGCCAGCTTTCTGGGCACATTGCCTGTGTAGTCATATATAAATTCTTGTATTTAAAAGGGTACCATGCTTGGTTAATATTCTGCTGCTGCCATCTTGAACTTCCCACTAATTTTTGAACAATGAATCATACATTTTTACTTTTCTTTGGTCCTGTACTTATTTAGCCAGTCTTGAGATTAACCTTTCTGAAATTTGGCTTCTCTGTCTCTAAAATGAAAATAGTAATACTTGTTTCAGATCATAGTGAGGATTAAGTGAGATACTTACAAAATTCCCAGTGAGTTCAGTACGTGGTACGTTGCTAAACAAATTGTCTTGTATTCCACTTTGGTCCATTTCTAGACCCAAATTTAACCTTCTTTAAAAGGGTACATAAGAATCAGGAGTTTTTATTTTCTCCTCACATTATTTTCATAGACTGGTGTAGTCCAAATGTGGAAGAATAAAACAATCTTAAATAAAAACTATTTGGGGCCAGCTCGTAAGTATTAAATACAATAAATTCTCTCTTCTGTTGATAGGTGCTTCTAGGGCTTCACATGGACTGATTCTGATAAAGCTTTTGGAAATTTCAACGGGTGCTCTGTATTTCAAACAGTGAAATATGTCCCCACCAGTAATTAACAATGAGTTTAACCCCTTGCACATGTTTTCTAGACAAACAATCTCTTCATCGCTTCTTGGCCTTTTGGCTAAAATCAAGTGTGGACACATAATCTCTTAAATGGCCAATATCTTACTTCAGTAGATCTTCTTAAATTATGTGGAAAATGTGAGTTGTTACTATGGAGAAGTCACACCATTTTCTCTTAAACTCTCCATTCTTAACACATAAGTAGTTTCTAATTAATGTGAGTTCTTCAATTTTAGAAGACCTCTTTTCTCTTTATCTCCTGCTAAAGAGATTTTGATGAATTTTGTTTTGGGGTTTTATTTCCATTTACACATTTTCTTCATTTTAAACTAGTGTGACATTATAATTGTACCATTGTATTCTACCTAGCATAGAGTAGTATTGGGATAGAGTTGAGAGATTTCTAACAAATAAAAAATAAAATCATAATGACAGTTCACATTTAATAAATTGTATACCAATATTCTCAAGAATTTAACATGCCTCTTATTTTATCCTCATAACAACCTTATGAGCTATATATTATTATCCTCTATATACAAATGAGAAAATGAGGTTGAGTGCTTGCTTTGCAGCCCTGGGGACCAAGGATTGAATCCCGGCCCTGGCCCATGGTGACCCATATGCTGAACTGGGGCATGCCTTCCATTCAGGAGGCCTCCCCAGTGTGGTTCTCATCCCTGGTGTGGCTTCTGGCTTGAGGGGGCATACCTCCCATGTAGGAGGCCCATCATCCAAGTTCCTGCCCTGTGTGGCCCCCACCCACCTGTGTGGAACAAAACCATGTCAAAAACTGATGATATACAACTATGGAGACTGCTCTTGGCCCTCCCCCTTCTCTCTGTCAAAGATAATAAAATAAATCTTTAAAATGTGTGTGTGTGTGTGTGTGTGTGTGTGTGTGTGTGTGTGTGTATTCCTGGAATTATAAAAAAATTCATAGATAAGGAAACTGAGGTCCAGAGGAGAAAACTAACCTGCTCCAGATTACACAGAGGGTCGGCAAGACCTTGGATAATCCAGCCCCTATACCCCTTATCCAGGGCTTTTTTCTGGGCACAGGGGTTTACACAATCCTAATACACTGTCATTCCTCTCAATAGGATCACGTGGCTATAGGCAGACATGAACTATGATTTTCACTGATGAAAACATATATAGAGAAGCAGTCTCGTGAAAATCCAAGTCCCCTTCTGCAACTGGATATTTCAAAGAATGCTACCAGCTCCATTGAAACACATACACACACATCTCCTTCCCTACGTGTTCAACTCTCGTGGTCTTATCCTGTTTATGGTAAAACCAAACAACTTTGAAGATCTAAATACATGTAAGTTCTTTCAAGGTTTAAACACGACTCTTTCCCTTGAGATTTATGGGTATGTACACACAGGGCTTCCAAACTTTGGCTGTTGCCTCAGGGAACAAGGCAGCTTGTTTGGGCTACAGTTTGGGAACAGCACAATTGAAGCATTACTTAAATAAATGTCATAAGCCCCATCAGTGATGTCATGGCTTTGCCATGGAGCTGTTGCAAAGAAGTCCATTTAAGTTATTGGAAAGGAATACTTGAAGAGCTGCCCTTGATATTGAGCTTTTAAGAAACGGCTGTTATTATAACCTCCTCACTGTAGATAACTTGACTATGACCACAGTTCACATAACTTTCAGAAATACATATTTACTGTTTACATATCAGGCATAAAGTTTGGTGCTAATAATCTCTAAATGAATTAAACATTATTCTCTCCTGCTGTTTTTGGCTCCACTGCTTTATCCTTAATGTTTTTTTAAGATTTATTTTTATTGTTTTTGACAAAGAGAGAGATATATAGAGAGAGAGAGACAGAGAGAAGGGGGAGGGCCCAGAACAGTCTCCATAGTTACACATCATTGGTTTTTCCACATAGTTTCATTCTACAGGTGGGTGTGGGGCTGTACAGGGCAGGAACAGGGCTGGGGTCTCACCCCAGTGAGAACTGAACTGGGGGCACTCCCCAGTTCAGCATATGGGTCCACACGGGCCAGGGCCGGGATTCGATCCTCGGTCCCCAGGGCTGCAAAGCGAGCGCTTAACCCACTGAGCCATCCCGGCTTCCCCTATCCTTAATTTTTGTTGCTTGAGTCCTTGAATAATGCTTTATAGTTTGGAGGACATATTCCTTAATTACCATATCTCATGGACCTCCAGAAAGTTCCATTTAGTTCTAAACTTCTTTCAAGAGAGTGGGATGCAGAGGTAATTTTTATAAAATAATTTTTAAATCCAGTAACAAAAATTGATGTAAAGCATTTTTTTTATTAGGTGGTAGTTAATTATGTGACTGTTCTTGTGATATGCCTTTTGGAAGGTCTGGAATATTTTATAATTGTTGTGACAAGAGGTAATAATAAGCACAGGTGTTGTGGGGCCCTAATGCAGAGGAGTTCTTGGTTCAGGCTGGAACAGGAAGTGAGGGTGGGGCTTACCCACAGGAAAGTGTTCCTGAAGGAGGTAGTCCCTGAAGAGTCAGAAGATGCCTCAAAGAATGGGTGAGGAAGAGCCCTTTTCCAAGCAGAGAGAATCCTTTGGATAAATGCATGATGGTATAAAACAGCAGGGTGATTTTAAGGTTCTCCAAGGCCAACTCCATCACTTCACACATAGAATGAATCCCTTACCTCTATCAAAGGTCAGAGAGGAGGTGTGGGTGTGGGGTACTTGGCTAATATTTTAGAACAAGTGTCAGTGCAGGGACCAGAATACCAGGTTCCTGACTCCAAATCACCGACTTTTTATGCCAGCATGAAATCTTTGTTCTGCATGTTTAGACTACATTCCAACACTTCATTGTTACACCAAGTTCCTGTAAACGTTCCAGTTATCCCAAGTAAAATTCCTTACCGCAGGTTGCAGGAAATGGCTAAGACCACCCTCTTTGCTAGATGAAGTTTGTTATGGAATGAACAAATCATGGAATGTCTCTCCATTTGTAATTGGGATGGGTCAGAGTTACTGTTATTTTGAGAAATTCTTTCAAGTAAGTTTTATCTTTCCAAGTGGGAAGTTTGAGTTTGACCCAGCTTTCTCCTCCTTCTCTCTCTGTTTTCTCCCCTGCAACAGCATTCTCAAAATATTATTGCTCTAATCCCTGAAAGCCAATCAATTGTTTTGAGAATATATAATTTAATGACCATGTTGCACTACCTTTACGAGAGTTCCATTTGGGTTCTAACCTTCCAAGAGCCCAGGTTAAGAATGCTAAAGGTAAGCTGTTTGGCCTTGAGCAAACCATTTGTTTTAGTTTCACTCTTCTTGTCTGTCCAATGAGAAAGATTAGACTGGCTGGCTTTGCAGATTTCTCTTGGCCCTAAAGTTTAATATGTTCTTTTGTTTTGTTTTGTTTCGTTAAGTTGCTGGCAAAAAGATTGGATGTCTTGCAACTTGTTAAAAAAATTAAATATCTTCTAGGAGTTTGATCTAAGAGCAAGCTCATTTCCCAAGCAAGAGCCTGTTGATGGCTTGTACAATCTGCCCCCTGATTCTTTTGGCCAAAGAACTTCACTGCCTTTTCTCACCTCTTAAAGCTCTTTATTCCTCTATTATGGCTTCCTGTTCTTTTCCTTGAATAATTTGCCATGTTGTTCCTGCGGCCAAACAAAAACAAACAAACAAAAAATCAGCATTTGTACAATTTTGGGGGAGGGAATCCAGCTACTGATATCTCAGCGCTCTAAAACCATTCCTCAGTTTCCACAAGGACAGTATGTCATGGTCCCCCTTCTCTTCCATCTAAGGACAAGTATCCCAAGTAAGTGCAAAGCCAATGATATAAGGGTCAAACTAATTCCTCTTTGGGGGTTGTCATAAAATGTGAAGTTTTTTCCCTCTCATCTCTAAATATGGAACAAAAATGTTCCAACAAAGCTAGGTGGAAGGAATGCTGACATCTCTTCATTCCTCAGCTATAAGATCACCAATGCCCACTGAGGAACCGATAACCACTTAAAGTCATTCCCTCACACTAAAGAAATCTTGTTTTCCCAATGGAGCAGTTGGAAGGTTCTGGGAACGTGCTCACAAAGATCTGCCATGCAAACATGGTATAGTGGAGTCATGACTGGTTTCCTCATCTCATTGCCTCTGGCCCCTTACCTTCCTCTTATCTTCCTATAATAGTGTTCTGCTTCCAGTCCCCCAAATACTCTAGACATGCCATGTCATTGTCCAAGTGGTTCCATCTACAAGGGGTTTCCTTTCACTGCCTAGACATGCAGGCACTTCCTGGAATGGTTCCTGAGATCTCTCTTCCTACGAATCCTATCTTAACATCCACGAGTAAAGTTGTCATCCTGCCTCCAGTTCTGCTTCTATCAGAACAGTTCTTACATTGCACTCCAGTGACTTTTAGGCACCTGCCATGTGTGGAGGATGAGGTCTCCATTCAATTCATTCCAAGACACTGAGCATACAGCAAGCCAGGCTCTGGAGAGTCCTTATCTGGGAGCTCATCGGGTAAACTGTGCTCAATGTTGTGCCCAGACACAAAGATGAACACACTGCAGACCTTCAGTGCATGAGCTGAAATGACTAAAACATTCATTTTTAACTAGAAGATAAAATACACTGTTTCATATGGGTGTGACATTTTGTTGGCTAATTTAAGAAAGTATGGATTTACTTTTATTCTAGAATGTCAAGGTTTATTTCAGCGATAGTCTGTCTCTAATGAAAGATGGACTTTTCAATAGGTGTGAAGTTTCTGTTGTACAAGATGATTAAGTTCTAGAGATCTGCTGTATAGCATAGTACCTATAGTTGACAAGATGGTATTGTACACTTTGAAGTACATTAAGACAATAAATCTCATCGTGTGTTCACACACACATGCATGTATACACACACATAACTCATGCAGAACACAAGGAACTTTTGGGGAGGTGATGGATATGTTTAGTACCTTGGACCTTGACTGTGGTGATGATCCCAAGGGTGTATGTATATGTCCAAACTCATCACGATATATATACTAAATGTGCGCAATTTTGATATATCAGTTATACCTTAATAAAATTAATTTAAAAGTGCAACTTTTGACATGTCAGTTATATGTCACTAAAGCTAATTAAAAAATAGGTTTCACGGTAAATAAAGAAGTATAATTCTCTCTTGCTTAATCTCAGATGTCCTATACTGAGTAGAAGCAACAGTCAGTAGCCTTGAATTCAAATCCTAGATCAGTTCCTTAATGCTAAGTTAGACTCAGTGTCCCCACAAGAAGGGAGAAAATAAATCACCTGAGTGTGTTATGACAATTAAGGCAACACTTACTGGAAGTATTTTGTAAATGCTGGAGAAGTTTGTAAATACTAAGTCAAAATAGTGTTTCTCCTTTTCTCCTGAGCTACCCAATTTATTATTATTTTTCTTAAACAGAAAAAATTAGAGTATGTGACTACCAGAAAAGGTACCGCTTTCTTCTTCCCCATTTTTTCCAAAGCCCTGCCTATGGCTAACATCCCTTCCCCAACCCACCCCCCACCTCCCACCCCCACCACCAATTTTATTGAGGTATAAGTGAAAAAAATAAAATTCTATATAGGTCAAGTACAAAATGTGATAATTTGACACACATATACTTTGGAAATGATACACAATCAGATTAATTAACACATCTATCACCTCACATAGTTAATTTTTTTTTTTTTTTAATGTGGTGAGAACACGTAAGGTCTACTCTTTCAGCAAAATTTCCTAAGGCCAAATTCTTAAGATGCAAGACACAGTTAAAATAAGTAGTTGGTTCATTATTACATTGTAAGGCTTTGGCACATTGTTGGGCATTTTGGAAATTATTGATTGGAAATTAGTTTAAGCCAGTTATTAATTGGAATAGATTTTCTATCTAGTTACATATGAGTATTTGATCTTGTTTCTTTCCCTGAAGTGTGGATAACATCCCATCTTCAATTCCTCCCTTTGTATTCCTTAAATCCCTCATGATTCAGTTTTTTTTTGTTTTTGTTTAAGATTTATTTTATTGTTTTTGAGAGAGAGACAGAGAGAAGGGGGACGGCCCAGGGCAGTCTCCAGAGTTGTAGTACATCATTAGTTTTGACATGGTTTCATTTCACACAGGTAGAAATGGGGCCATGCTGGGCAGAAACCAAACAAGGGCCCTCCCACATGAGAAGCAAGTACCAGTTTAGCACATGGGTCTGCATGGGCCTGGGCCAGGACTTGATCCCCAGACCTCATGGCTGCAGGGCAAACGTTCAACCTGTTGAGCTGTCCCGGCATCCCCAAGTCACAGTTCTTAATACTCAGTATATTGGAATTAGATGCTGTATTCCAGGCGTTCATTAAATTGCACACATGCCAGCATTTATTTGTATTTTCTTGTTAACAGTGAGAAGGGGAAGGCAGAGGACCTAAATTTGAGTCCTGGCTCCCCTACTTTCTGGCTATGTGACACTAGTCAGGTAGCATTAAGCCCTTAAATGAAAATACTTGCACTAATCCAAATATTGAGGTAGGGGAGAAAAACAATATCCTACAATATCTTCAAGTTAACCCATTAGTCATTTATTGACACATCCTTTCATGGAGCCAATATTTATTATGTAGCAAGCCCTATATTGGTATGACGTCATGAGTAATGCAGACATGTTTCCTGGAATATATTACCTAAAGCCCACCCAACACCTTGGAGATTGGACAGAGTTTGGGATTAGAAGAAGTTTGTGATTAAGAGGCACTCTTTAGGATGTCTTCCCATGGTGCACCAAGATCTGTGTGAACACCATCAGGGATGAGCACTTAGTTCCCTTCACATTTGCTGAGGAATCATCTTTCATTTTGTGAAGTTAGTCTCCCAGGGACTCTCTTCATTTTGTCAAAATCATTGCTCCTGTGTCCCACAGAACTAAGTTTTCCACTGGCATTTATGTCACCTATTATGTAGCTGTTAATTCTTTGACAATGTTGAGACTAAAGAAGTGAGAAGATCCTGGAATTCAGTGACAATCCTAACACAAAACAAGTTTGTTTTCCAAAATATCCTGTCATGGTTAATTTTGTGTGTCAAGTTGACTGTATCGTGGAATGCCTAGACCAGGGGGTATTCAACCTTTTGGCTCCCCTGCACCACATTGGAAGAATTATCTTGAGCCACACATAAAATACATTAACACTAACAATAGGTAATGAACTAAAAAAAAAAGGGGCAAAAAAGTCTCATAATGTTTTAAGGAAGTTTACAAATTTGTGTTGGGCCACATTCAAAACCATCTTGGACCCAAGTGGTCCATGAGCCACAGGCCGGACAAGCTTGGCCAACAGAGTCGGTCAGATGTTATTCTGGGTGTGCCTGGAAGCGTGTGTCTGGGTGAGGTTAACATTTTAGTTGCCAAAGCAGATTGTCCTCTTCCTGTGGGTGGGACTCATCCAATCAGTTGAAGGCTTCAATAGAACAAAAAGGCTCAGAGAAAACTGCGTAACTGCTTTGAGGAGGGGCATCATTCTTTTCTTCCCTGAGCATTCCAAGCCCACCCACTTGACTGTGGGACTAAAACTCATGCTGTCTGCTCTCCTGGTTCTCAGACCTTCAGACTCAGACTGAAACCACACCATCACCTCACCGTCCTTGAATGTCAGCTTGCCAACTGCAGATCTTGAGACTTCTTAGCCTCCATCATTGTGTGACTGAGTTCCTGATGATAAATGTGTATGTGTGTGTGACAAGAGTGGGAGTGGGCAGTGCCCTGTTATTTAGGAACAGTGTGATGACAGCAGTGTCCACAGTGGGCAGGAGACAGTGCGTTTGGATGGGAAAGTTTACAGCTTGACACGAGGTTAAGACAGCTGGACTCTCTTCTCTGCATGTGGAAAGGCTTTGGAGGAGGTGACTCAAGGAAGAGATGTTTCTGGTTTGCATTTAGAAACATCACTCTGGCAATTATGTGGGTTATGGATTGTAGAGGACCAGACTAGAGGTATTTGATATTCCATCTTTAATACATTGATTGATTCACTAGATCCTGAATACCTGGTAGGTGACAGGCATGTTGCTGAGTACTAGGGTTGGGACAAGGACAAAGAATGAGAACATGAGAATGAATCAAATCTTTGCCTGTCCCCTACGGATCTCACTGTCAAGGTGATAAAATAATTGTGGTTTGTTTTGCTTTTCTCAGGAAAGATATTGATGTTCTTTGCAGGCATAATCCCAAACTCATGGCAGTTTCTCAATAATATGCATGGATGAAATGATGCATCAAATGACTAAATAATTTAAGATATAGCTGTCAGAGTCCAAAGTGCTAAGAGACTCAAAAGCTTAACTGACAATTTTAAAATGTGTTTCCACTTACAAAAAATGTTCTTGTCCTCTACCTTATAGGACTCTGAGAAAGCATTGCAAAGCAGGTGATCTTGTTGATCATATCTTTTACATGAGGTCACTGAGGCTTTAAAGAAATTGTTATTTATTCATTACCCAGCCAAGAAGTATAGACTTGAAATGCCGTCCTCCAACTTAAAATCCATCTTTATTTACATTAGTCTCTATAACAGTTAATAATATCCCTCCCCAGAAGGTAGAGACTTGAGCTCTGCAGTCATCTCCCAGAGGAGATACAAAAGAAGACATAAACAGAGGGACTCACAGTCAAGATAACCCATGCGTGGGCTGATGAATCACCCTGACAGCCAGACTTTAGGCAGGTGAGTTCGCTCTTCTGTGGTGGACTAATCAATCTTAAGCACTTACATGGCATCTTGACACTGACTCTCTTCACAAATTCCCAGGGAGTCATTCACTTGTTCATTTACGCACTCATTTATTCAGTATGCCGTCCAGCATATGAAAGCAGGCCAGGCCTACAAGGATGACCTCACCCCATCTAGGGCGCTCAGACCCTGGGAAGGATCTGGCAGGGATTTGCTGTCCTGTAAATGTGGGTTGAGAAGCCTGGGCGGCAGCCAATCAAAGGGCTACGGGCCAAGAGCCCCCCCTCCCCCCTGAGGTGGGGGGATGGCTCCTTCAGAGGCAAACATGGGATCATGTGTCTGTGTGTCCCAAGCCTCCTCTGGCCCAGGGCCCAATGCCTGCATTGTTCCTGAGTTCTGGAAATAGGAAAGTCAAGTCAGATCCCACCTTCCTTGTACTGAGCAGTGCGATTACACATAGAATGTAAATTCAATCTAATCTCCACAAAGATCCACTTTCGAATCCTGTTATGTGAGTCCTAATGTGACATGTTAATAATAAAGGAAAGAGGGCTTTAAAGTAGGAGAAAACAGGCTTCAAATCCCATTTGGAACTTGGTGGGTAAACTTTGCAAAGTGACTTCTCTTTTAAAAACTTTAGTTTGCTCATCTGAAAGAAGGAGAAAATGGTAACCTCACAGCTTGGTTGGGAGTATTAAATGGAAAAAAAAAAAAAAAAAGACAGGATATTGAGAGCAAAATAATTTGTTGTGTTCTAGGCCCTGCCCTACTTACAATTTCTAACAGAAATCACTTGACTGATGAACCCTGGGACTGAAGGATTATACATGACTCCTGAAGGTGGAAACCACATTAAGTGGTAGAATCGAGAGTTGAAAGTCAAACTTGGTGTGTCTGATGATACATAGTCTTGTGTCCTCCTCTTCCACAGTTTGCCATCCTCCCTCCCTCCCTTTCTCTACCTCTTTCTGCTTCATCTGTAAAAAATAATCATTTGGCTCATTTACAGGGGAAGATTCCTACACCTGTCCTCTGAATCCAGTGCAGCCCAACGCAAACATTCTGGTGGACCTTCTGTTCATGCATCACTAACTCAAGTCCTGTCCCATCCTCATCTCCCAGTAAGTATTCCTCTTTATTTCTTTGAAGTTGACTCCAAAGTAAGAGCATATCTGAGACTTGTCCCTTGGAGACCAGCCACTGGGACTGTGTGTAGCTGGGAGGACATTCTCCCTGCAGGGGGAGGGGAGCAGGCCCTGGAGCACAGGGCCGCAGGAGCTTAGACGGTATCTGGAATGTCCCCTGCAGTTGGCAGGTGTGTGCCGGGTGGTGGCAGTTTCCATCTGTTTTCTCTCCTCCGGGTTTGCTTCACCAGCCAGCAGAGGTGTGGTTAGGCCCCCATCCCAGTCGGCCCTTAGTCACTATGAAACGGG
>PVKE010035732.1:0-16737 GCA_004027555.1 Craseonycteris thonglongyai
AAACAACAACAACAAAGAAAAACCTCTCCATACTAATGTCAATTTGCACATGAGAAATAGATTATAAAAGGCAATTTTTGTGTACTTGTAATATCTTCAGTTATAAGATAGAAGGCTTTAACATTTTTCTGTAATGAGCAGTAGTATCTTAGGAAAAAGTAAAGGCCAAGACTTTCATAAGGGGAAAGTCTTAGTATTTAGTAATTTTTTTCTTTCTTGCTCTCTCAAATCTCATCAATAGCTTTGTGATGACAATTTAAAAAAGACATATTTTCTAGTTGCATAGGTTTTTCATAATATCATTTTTCTATTTTCTGGGCTCTTAGTAAAAATATCACTTATCATATATATTATCACAAATGATAACCAAACTCTTGCCCATAGGATTTAAATAAGAAATTTTGGTAATTAAATCTTAATACATTTCCTTCTTAAACTCTTCCAAAACATTGAAGAAGAGTCAATACTTCGTAACTCATTTTATTAGGCCAATATTACCCTGATACCAAAATGAGGAAACCATAACACACACAGATATTCACAGAGAGAGAAAGAAAAAATTATGGGCCCATATCTCTTATGACTATAGCTGTAAAATCCTAAACAAAATATTAGTAAATCAAATACTACAATATATTGAAAAGATAATACATCAAGATGAAGTGGGGTTTGTTGCAGGGATGAAAGGATGGTTCAATGTATGCAAATCAATCAATGCAATACACCACATTAACAAAATACAAGATAAAAATCAGATAATAATGTTAATAGTTGTAGAAAAAGCATTTGACAACATGCAACATCCATTTATGATTAAAACACTCAATAAAATGGGTAAAGAAGAAAAGTACTTCAACAAAATAGAGGCTATATCTGACAAACCCTCAGATAATATCATACTCAATGGTGAAAAATGAAAGCTTTTTCCTCTAAGATCAGCAATAAGACAACGATGCCCACTCTCCCCACTGTTATCCAACATATAATAGTACTGGAAGTCCTAGCCAGAGCAAATAGGCGAGAGAAAGAAATGAAAGACATCTAAATTGGGAATGAAGAAGTAAAACTGTCACATATTTCAGATAACATTATTTTTTAAATAGAAAACCCTAAAAACTCCACCAAAATACTATTAGAAACAATAAACAAATATAGTAAAGTTGCAAGACACAAAATCAATATATAAAAATTCATTACATTGCTATATACTAACAATATCAGAAAAATAAATAAATAAAACAATCCCATTTATAATTGCAACAAAAAGGATAAAATACCTAGAGATAAAATTAACAAAAGAAGAAAAGGACCTATACACTGAAAACAAGATATTGTTGAAAAAAACTGAAGAAAACACAAAGAAATGGAAAGATATTCTGTGTCCATGGGTTGGAAGAATTAATATTGTTACAATGGCCATATTACCTAAAGCAAAGAGAAATAGTACAAAAAAACCCTCAGTTGTATGTAACCACAAAAGACCTTGAACAGCCAAAACATTCCTGAGAAAAAAGAACAAAACTGGAGATATCACACTCCCTGATTGCAAACTATACTACAAACTACAATAATCAAAACAGTATGGTGCTGACAGAAAAAAACAGACACAAAGACAATGAAACAGAAATGAGAGCCCAGAAATAAATCCACATATATATGGGTGATTTTCAACAAAGGAGTCAAAGACATACCCAGGAGAAAGGAAAGCTTCTTCAATAAATGATGCTAGAAAAACTGAAAAGACACACACTGGGGGGAAGGATGAAGAGAGTAAAGAGGGTCATATATAAGGGGTGAAAAAGGAGAGGTGACTTTGGGTGGAGAGCACACAATATATTATATGAATGATGTATTATAAAAGTGTACACCTATAATTTATATAACAATTTTCCCCAATATATTTAACTAAAAAAAAAACAATGTGGCCAATATGACCATGAAATGAACTGACTTTATTATTAATGGTGTGGTAATTTCCCCAGTTTAAGATGCCTTTAATTTTGTTTCAGAAAGGATATGTTTTGTATTATTTATTTGCATTGGTGTAGTTATCCAATATAATAAAAGGAGAAATGTGATTTTATTTTACTACAGGTAAAATTCTGTTATACTTTAATCCATTTTTTTCTATTTGAAGTTTTATTTGAATCACTATTAAGAGTGACTAAAGTAATGTACTGCTTTTTTATGTAATATGAATATGGTTTTTGTGTGCACAGGATAAAAATAGGCTTAAGCTGCTAGTAACAAAAACAAAAAAACACTAAATGCTTTCACTGTCTACAACATTTCACATTACATAAGGTAGCATTGTTTTGCTTAGTGGGCACTAAAGGTATTTGGTATTTGAGCTTTTTGAAGGAGAGAAAAAAGTTTTGGCTTTTATTTCTGGTATGATTCAATAACATACATGTCAGCTGGTAATTGACAGAAGTGTCCTTTCTTTAATTTTTTTTTTTATTACAATCCATCTAGCACTGAGCATATTCTGGCAGCTAATTGGCTGCCCATCTCCCTAACCAATGCTTACTTCAGCCACTGCAAAACTAGAAGTTTTTGATCAATACTTATCCCAGGTCAATGTGTCACAATATTTAACTTCAGATCATGTCCACAAAATATGCTTTCCCGTATCAACACATCATAACCAAAAGAGAACCAGAGGTTTGCTTTCATAAGAAGGCACATAATTACTATAATATTCATGCTAGTATTATATAACCAGAAAACCTTCAAATCATAATGGGAAAAAAGTGAAATAAAAACCACTTCTGGTATCTGAAAATAAAGTGATAGTCAAAGTATTTTTCATTATAAATGCTCGCTTGGTAATGTTCAACAGGAACGATTTTTCTGTCCTTTCGCAAGTTTCTTAAGTTATGAAGAAGAAGACGTGGACTCTGTCCCTTCAAGGGTGTGGGGTGAGGGTTGGAATCTTCTGTAGGGTTGGCAGCAAAACAGATTCAGGAGGAAGTCTGTGGTAGGCAAGGAAGAGATTTTGATAGATAGTATTCACGAAAAGACCTGAGGTTCATCTACATCTTGATATTGTGGCCCCTCTGTGCTCCTTTAGACCCTTTCAATGGCTCTTCTTCATATTCCTTAAATGTTGCTCTAGCCCAGGCCAATTCACTTTCCTTAAGACATCTCATTCTCCATCATGGCTCTAATGATCACATAGGCATCAAAAGATCCCAGTTTTATATCTTCTACTTCACTATTACAATGGAACTTAATAAATTTCTCTTCCTAGGTGTCTTGCAAGTATTTCAAAATCAGCAAGTCCAAAGGTCTCACTGAATTTTTTTTCTATCATGTTTTTACTGTCTTTGATAATGTCCACTACAAGAAACACATAGGACAATTAAATATGGATTGTGAAACATTCTGAAGATCTTCAAGCATCCCTTGGGCAGCTGAAAGACCTAAAGTATTGTCCACTTTTATTAAACCCAGAGGTAAAGCACTTGTTTCTTCTCTTTTTCCCAGCCTAATTTACCTTACATGCTGGCTCTAGCCCTATAAATCTGACATTTTCCTCCTATACACCCTGAAGCAGAAGTCCCTCCAGTTCCAATGTGACAAAAAGCCTCCTGGCTTCAGTGGCAATAATAGGGACCTGGGAAGACCCAATCAGTACAGTAATTAGGAGCTAGAACTGGAGGGTATACATTGTCTTCTGGGTGTAACTATGACAGGATTATCCTTCTCAAGTTAAATGGTTCGGGGACAAGCCCATAAGGAAAAGAGTAGAATGAAACAGCAGAAATGTCAAGCCCCAAAGTCTAGTGGGATTGAAAATCAGGTTGGGTGTCTTTTATTGCTTCTTTCTTCCCTGGGCTGAAGGCATAGGGGGCACTATTAAAAGTGCTTATCTTTTATGGGTTTTTCACCATGCTCAGCTTCTTACTACTACCCTACAATGCGTCCTTCTGTTGTTATTTGTGGCTCATTTCCATCAGACATGGGTTCTTTCTCTTTCTGGTATCTTTGGATAGGAGGCTCATTAGATCAGTTTGTGATTAATGAGTTGGATTTCACTTGGGACACTGTCTTGGGTCTTCTTCCCACCCCTCATGGCTCTATTCCCCATAATTCTTGCACTATTCTTGTACTTTCCCAAGTTACTAAAAGCCAGACCAACACTGGTGCCTGAGTAGAAACTCTAAGACATGTTTTAACCAAAAAAGAGGTCTGGCATGAAAGCCACTCAGGAACAAACATGGCCAAACTACACAACTCCAGTAAACCCTAAGGGAGAGTCACTGACTGCATGGTGCCTGGGCACACTGATTGGTGAAATGTCCAGGAAGAGACAAGGCTGCTTCTGGTGTATTCCCTTTTCTCCTGGACATCATGAGCAAAGCCTTGAAGCCCTTCATGGCTTGCTCCAGGTTAGAGGTTTCCTTCTCTATCTCTCTATTTCCTCAAGGAGCCTAGTAAAGTCCCAACTGAACAGACCAGCTCATCAGTTTATACAAGCCAGTGTTATAATTAAGACACAATTTTAAAAACTTTTCTCTCAAAGAAACTAAGAGATCTTGAAAATGTAAGTTATAGCATTGGACTATATTGACAAGTTGAACAATCTATATAATAATACCTGCATATTATAAGATAAGGCTTCTTTGCTTCATATTAGCAGTATCAAAATTACTTTTATGACCATAAAAAATACTATAGGTTACCCAAGTAATCATCACAGAGTTGAGAAGTTACTTGGTTTATACAAATGTAGTAAGTTAAATCTTGGAGTATAAACCGATTTGTTTCCAGTATTAAACAGTATAAAAAAAATATTATTTTGACTTACTAAATTTATAAATATAAACAGATTTTGCATTGTAGTGGGAAAAAAATAGATCTGAAGGTAGAAAGCCTAGATTGAAGTTCTGGGAACACATGTTTCTTCACTAAGCCTCTTCTTTTCACCTATAAAGTGGTGATAATCACCTCTCTTGGTTACTATTAGGATCAAATGAGAATCTGTTTATGAAAGTACTTTGTAAGCAATAACTAGCTAAATAAATGTAATTGCTATCATTCTGAAGATTGTCTTTCAAAACAGTATGGCCTAGAGAATAACTGTGAGAAACATTCCAAAATTACTTTGTTTGTGATATGTATTTACCATTAATATTTAGAGATAGTTCCAAAACATAAACCCAGAACAGAGCCTATTAAAACAGTCTTTTTATCTATGTGTTTTAACTTTTTTTTATCTCATGCTTGAAGGTATTTCCCATTGAATCTTATGTCAATACTTAACAGGGGTAGCCCCGGGTTGGCCCAGGCTAAGCAGAAGAAAGCATGGTTGTACAGGAGAGCTTTAGAGTTTCTTTGTTTTCTTTTTCACATCTGAGGGCTGCCTATTAGAACCCCTTGCAGTGATACAAGTCACCAGAATCAGTAAGGTGGCAGCTCAAGTCCATGAGAAAACGAAGGCCAAAGGAATGATGCCAAAGAGTGCAAAATCAGGCCAGGTTAATTTAAAAAAGAAATGGGAATGAGTCAAATTTGAAATGAGAGTCCTGAGATAATTTTGGAGAATAACTCTCCTGGATCCTTATCTGTAGAGTGTATGATGAGTCACTGAGTCTGTAACTCATTACCCCAAATAAATGTCACCTCAATTCCTTTGCTCATAGTCCCAAGTGTTGTCCATCTATAACTATAATATCCAAACTCCTCTAAAGGACAGGAGGCTGAACCATCTTGACTTATAAAAATTACAATTATGTATGTCTCAACTAAATATAAAAAGGCCAATGCTATTAATAGTAAGTGTGTAAACTAGAAGCCAGACTGTTCTGCACTAAAAATTAGCTATAATTTTTTGGAGCAAATCACTTAAACTTTTCTGTACCTCAGGTTCCTCATCTATAAAAATAGACGAATAACAATAGTACGTACTTTAAATATTTTTGTGAAAATTAAGTGAGTTAATATATATAAGGTGCTTTAAAAAAGTGTGTGGTACCATCAGCACTACGTAAGTACTACCCAGAATTATTATTATTATTCCTCCAGTTTTACCTTCAACCTTCTCCCACCTGTCTTGATTTTGTACTCAAAGAGCACCAATAACTTATGGTTTGGGCACCAAAGATTTATGGTTTCCTGAACATCTTTCTGACACAGATAATTACCTTTCACCTATACGTTCTTTTCCATCTTCACCTGGTTCGTTCAGCAATGCCCTTCCTGTACAATAACTATTGTGCCAGGCTCTGAAGAAATAGTGGTGAACAAACTATACATGGTATCTGTCTTTGTGAAGTTCACAATCTCATGCCAGAAACATTTGCTGTTGAGAATGCTGGTGACCTCCTATTCAAACATTAAGACTCTATCCCTGAGCCACGTCCCCTACAAAGCTCTTCTTTTCCCTAGACAGTGTGAATCATTCTTCCTGTGGATTAATCCTATTCCTAGGAACATACTTTTATAGTGCAACTGTACTTGCTTCACTGACACATTTATATGCTGTCTCTCCTAAAGTAGATTGTAAACTCTGTCAGAACAGAGACTATGTCCCTCTACTCAGGGCCTCTAGTGTTGAGCAGATTTCCTGGCTAAACTGATGTTAATGGAAGCATCATCAGTCACTATCTGGTCATACTAGTCAAGCAATTAGCAAAGTCAAATCTGTGTGGGAGCCAACTCTCAAATTTAAAAGAACAAAAACTAATTTGAGTTACTTTTTTGGGACAGGACTCAAAGCAGCTGGGGTGGGGAGATGAACTATAATCATATCAGCATGCAACTTAAAATCATTTTTTACAAATGACAGAAAAAAATCTTTAAGAAGGTAAGATCTCTTGCTCTTACTGTTACATTTTTACTTTACCCAGTTAATTCTGATAAATACTGTAAAAGAAATTAAACTGATTATTGTTCATTTGAATGTGATCAATTTCATTAAAAAAAAATAAAATTATAACACTAATTATTGAGGTATGTCATGGTTCTATGTTTAGCTTTTAAAACACTGCAGACTAACCAACTCACAAAACACTATATAATGTGTAAACTTTAATATTTGAGATTTTGCTGTTATACCAACAAAATGGAATGTTTTGATACTTATGTACTTTTCCAGGTTTCAACTTACCAAGAAAATCAATATGTTTTGTCTTTTCAAATAAGAGACATGAGATACTAATGAGCTGGTGCACTTACTTAAAAATATAAAAAATGTTTATGTATCATAACTTAGGAAGAAAGAACAATTACTCCTGATTCTTCAGTCAAAATCTGTTAGCTATCATTATTAAGGGTCCAATAACATGTGATTAAAATACTAGTCTTTAAGAACACAAATATCAGAGTTGAAATATATTTTTAAGGATGACTATGAGCTACATTTGATGCAATCTTTTATACTAAATTTTGTTATAGCCCTTATAAAAGTGTTAGGAATAGCAGCACTAAAGAGAAACTAGTTGACTGACGGGAACTGTATTGAATGTAGTTTGGGAAACAAAAATCTGGATCTAGACTACAATCATCAGGCAAATGCAGAAGAGATTGTGTCAATTTTCCTTAACAAGGTCTTGCACTTCAATTTTTCAAACAGTCAAATAAAAATAACATGTACCTTCTTTTTGTCTCAGAGATGCATCAGTAATTGTTTTTAAGACCTTAACAATTACGTAGTATCAGATAAAATTCCTCTTATTTAAAACTATATGTAAACAAATTTATTTTTAGAAATGTGGTCTTTACTACTCTTTAACTTCTCTAGTAAAACAAGCAAAAGTTACCAAACTATTATAATTTATAAATATTTAGAAATAAGTAATTCTTAAAAGAGCTAATAATAATTTTGGCTGATACTTCAGTTGCTTTTGCTGTTGCTGCTACTAAAAGATAAATTTTAATAGTTAAGACAAAACTTTTCTATTTTCCTTTGAATCACATTATTAAATTTTCTAACTGCATATTTTCTTAATGCTTTTCTCCTCTAAGAGAGTTATACACTTTAAAATAAAGGCCTGTAAATTATTGACTTATTTCTCATAGTTAATTCCTTCCCCCAAACAGGTATTTCTTTTTCAACAAAACTAAAAATTCCAGTTATGAAAGATTTCCAACTTAAATACTGTAAACATTTATGCAATGACTCATGTTATATAAAAGTCATTTAAAAAATTACACAGGCGTACATGTGCTCTGGCTAATTTAGCAATAGGCATCCCCCTCCAAACACCATCCCATTCTATGTGCCCCAGCCCTTCTCTCAATCACCACACAATCAGTCTCCATTCCTGTTTTGTTCTTTATTTTAATTCCTGCTAAGAGAAGCCTAAGGTTTATCCTTGATTCCCATCAACTGTAGCTCATATGACCAGACAGCCGCCTTTCACAGGGGCTGCCATCTGGACTATATTCTGAGTTGTCATTGTTCTTTTTCAATAAATATAGTCCATCCCCTCTCCACCTCCCAACCCTCACTGGCATTCCCCACAGACCAGAATTCCTTACAGACCAACAGGCCTCTTCCATATCAATGTCAACCTGAACTGGACTAAAGGGCACTTGTCTCCTCAGACACTAGCCACTGAATTTTGGCCTGACAGTTTTATATCTTGGGGCAGTTTAGGAGTTGAGCAACTTTCCTTGGCTCCACCTGTTTTCTAGCTGACTCTTCTCCCAACCTGGCCTCACACAGCAAAGACTGCTGGGTTAAGACTAAGTATGAATTTCACTGGAAAAGCTATAAGGCTGGCATAAAAAAATTTTTTTTAACTGTTATTTTGTTTCATGGACATATCCCAAGCTCCTAGAATAATTCCTAGCACATAATAAAGCACTCAATGCACTATATGAATGAATAAAGGAATGCCTTCCTGAGGCAGCAATTTTATCTGTGTATTTATTTTAGTTGTTTCCTCTTTCCAGTATTTCCTTATCTTGTTGCATCTTTCCTATGTGGAAAGATTGGAAAGTCACAGTCCATATTCCAAATGTGGCACTGGGCTTACTACCATTTGTCTATTTTGGTTTTACTTTCAGGTCTTTGGTAATTTTGAAATTTTTCAAGATACCTAGCATTTGGTTTCCATTTAGATAGCATCATATTTGGTTGCTTCTTCATAGAAAACTTAATAACAGTAATGTTAATGGTAATAATAATAGCAATTTATTATGGCATATTTACTGTGGTTAAGAACTTTATACACATTTATCTCATGTAATTCTTGCAACAACTTTATGAGATAGGAAATGTATAGATGAGGTTTAAAGATGTTGTACAAGTAGCAAAGCCAAAAACTAAACAGGGTCTGAAAGCAAAGCTGTTTTAATTTCCCATGTTAGCATTATGTATGATACTAACATGGCTCAACAATGATTCCTAGACTCAAAGTAGAATAAAATTATTAGCTAGGAGCACATCAGAAAACAAACATAGATTATTTCTTGTTCTTAACAACAAATACCATACTGGCATATGATGGCTGCTCAGTTATTACTACAGACAGATTAGAAGTACTAACTAGTGGTATTTATAACATCATTTATTGGGGAAAGATACCTTACAAACTCAAATAAATATATTACTAAACTCACCATTTTTTATTAGAAAAATATGTGTTAAAATTCCATGATATAAATTTTAAAAAATCAGTGTTCTATAATCAGAAAATGGAAAGTTGAAGGAAAATACAGTAACACTGCTAATGTGAAAGCTTATTATATGAATAATGCTGACCAACTGTTGCCCGTCTCCATTGAGGATATCACAGGAAAAAGTTTTATGTTACAGGAAGGGATTATTAAAATTGACAGGAAAGAACTCTGTAGCTATAAATTTTATTCAACATGGACAAGGTTATGTTAAGTAAATTTGCTAAATCTCTAACCCTTAGAGATCTTAAAAAAATATATCAGCAATCTGCCAGTTTGGATGGATTAGTCTAAAGCCCAAATAAATGAAGGTTTGAGATCTTTTAATTTTTATTGCTAAATACTACATAATTTTATAAATTTGACATTGTGAAATTAAATATATAATATTTCATCAGACTGATCTACTAGGAAACAGTTCTTTGAAGTAAAAACTTAAATATACTTTCTCTCTTCTTCCCCAACTTTATTCCAATAAACAAATATTGAGCATCTACAATGTCAGGAACATAAAGCTGAATAAAACATGGCTGCAATCTTGAGTATACAATTCAATGCAGGGGAGAGGAAAGTAAATGAAAAGTTATGTGGTATATTTACACAATGGAATACTACTCAGCGATAAGAAAAGATGAAATACAGCCATTTGTGACAACATGGATGGAGCTTGAGACCATCTTATTACATGAAATAAATCAGACTGAAAGAATCAAGAAACATATGACCTCACTTACAGGTGGACTATAAAACTGAAAGTAACAAAGAAACAAAAACTCATGGACACAGTCAATAGTTTGGTGGTTACCTGAGGGTAAAGGGAAAGATGGGTGAAGGGGGCAGGGGAGTTGGAAGTGGACACCAGATAATTGATATGGTGATGGAGGAAGAGCTGATACTGGGTGGTGAGCACATAATGCAATGAATAGACGATGTAATATAGAGTTGTACACCTGGAAAATGTAACTGTTACCAACCAATGTCACCCCAATAAATTTAACAATGAAAAAAAAGTACTAACAGAACAAATTAGTTCTAAAAAGTAAGGAGTGGAGGAAAAAAACCCTTGGGAAGTAGATTCAAACAGTAAAAGTGCTTACTAAATTCCAGGCACTGTAAGCATGAGTGAAAGAGATCCCCCGGTCCTCATGCTGCTTAACAGTCTAATGCTGCACTGGTCAGTATGGTGGCCACGAGCCAGCCACATGTGACATCTGAAATATGGCTACTACAAATGGAGATGTACTGCAAGTATAAAAGACACACTGGATTATGAAAATTTGTACAACAAAAAAATGTAAAATACCCTAATAACAAATTTCATATTACTTACATATTGAGAAAATTTTGATATACTGAGTTAAAGCATATTATTAAAATCAAGTTTACCTTTTTCTTTTTCATAATTTTAATGTGGTTACTAGAGCATTGCTAATAATATAGTAGTTCAGATTACATATGTATTGAACATTTCTAATAGAAGATACAGATGAATTAACAGAAGATTATAGTACATCATTTTTGATAAGTGCTAAGATAATGTAGTACAGAGAGGAAGGAATATAAAAAAGCCCCAGGAAAAAAATTGACTTCTCTTAAGCATCAAATGTGATTAAAAAACAAACAAACAAAAAAAACTTAAGTCCATTAAAAAATATTACATAAGTCACATGTTAGATGTCAAACTTTATTAAGCAAATATTTTAACTGTTATTTACTAGGATATAAAATCTTTATCTTAGTTATTTTTAAAATATGGAGATTTTTAAATTATAAATTATGTCTGTCCACTCTGAATCATTTTGAAAGCATAGATAAGTACAAATATAAAAAATCCTATACACAATTAATACACTGATATATGTCCTAAAATATTTTTGCATAAATATGAAAATATAAATTTATTTTTAAATAATCATTCTATATTTATTATTTAATGTTGTGATTATGTCTATCAATAGTAGTGGTAGGATTCTATAGATGGTGAGATTTAGAATGTTTCCCCAAATTTGCATATACACATATTTGACATCTTTGATTATTGCCTGGAGGTTTAAGTATTTAAAAGTTGAAATGCTGTGGCACACAATGGGCAGGCATTGTTAAACAGTTCATTTAGTATATTTTAATAATTTCAATCCAAAAAACTTGTACCAATTTATACCTCTTCCAAGAGCATATGAGACTGTGTTTTTCTCTACTTACTAATAGGAATTAAAGACTTTTTTAAACCTTTACCAATCTGATAGTAGAAAATAGTATTTCATATTTTTAATTTAAATAGTATTTCATATTTTTAATTTATATCTTCAATTGAATATGCTAAAAAGTAACTAACCTGTTCACATTCCAAACAGGCTGCCTATTTACATCCTATGCTCATTTTTCTATATGCTTTTTAAAAATTGTTTTATAAGAGTTATATGTTATGGAATATTAAAATTTAGTTTATTATAGATATTTCAAACTTTTCCTCCCAGGTTTCTACATCATCACAATAAATGGTTAATTGCTATTTCACACAGCAGTGAAAAAAACACAGTCATAGAAATTAATGGAAATCTTGGTAAAATTAAAAATTACTAAATAATATAGAACTCTAATACGCCACTTTTAGAATTAGACAACAGGCAAAAAATAAATAAGTATGTATATCTATGGAAGGTTTTAGAAAAATTAATGAGATTATTAAGGCGCATATTTGTGGCATATTTTTAAATTTTAAGAAAAATTTCCTTAGTAACTTATCTAACCATAAAAGAGTAGTTTTTAAGATTCTATATCTTGAGTTTATTTTATTAAGAGGTATGAGTATCTAACTTCATTCCTGTGCCCTCACCCCAGCTGTACCATCAATAGTTAGCTCATTATTCCAACACTGTTTATTAAAATAATTGTTTTTCTACTGATTTAAAATATCACTTTTACTGCATTCTAAATTTTTATTTATATTGGAGCATCCAATCTTTTTGCTTCTCTGGGACACATTGAAGGAGAGTTGTCTTGGGCCACACATAAAATATACTAACACTAATGATAACTGATGTGCTAAATAAAGATAAAAAATGCAAAAATATCTCAGTGTTTTAAGAAAGTTTACAAATTGTGCTGGGTCTCATCTAAAGCTGTTCTGGGCCGCATGCAGCCCAGATTGGACAAGTTTGATCTATATTAATTATGTCTATTTCCTGACATTATATTCTATTTTTTACAAATGTCTACGCCCATACAATGGTGTTTAAATTACTACAGCTTTATAAAATATCTTAATATCTAAATGGAAAAATTCTTCAAGTCCTCTTTCTTTTTCATTTTTTTTCTTCATTATGGTGGCATACTTATTTTTCCATATATACTTTAGAATCAGATAGTTTCCAAGCCAAAACTACGTTTAGATTTTGATAGAAGTACACACTCCAGATACAATAAAAATTGTGACCTATTTTTATTTGCATAATATGTGAATTTACGATGTTTAAGAACATTGCCACCTATACTGAAGAACTTGATGTTTGAATGATTTATGGGTATTGCTGACTATTCATGTGGTCCTCACAGTACTTACAATCCCCACTCTGTATCACTACATTAGAGCTTAACAACATGATGAAGTGCTTGCTATAACACAGCAAACATCAAAGGATGACAAACTATCCAAATTGCATTTTTCCTGATTTTCATTAAATTACTTCCAAATACAAATTATAATCTCATCACATTAGTCGTGAAGCTAAAGACAACAGTCTTAAATCACTATTGATACTAAAATTGCTTATTGTGAATACCTTATGTAGATTGACTTTTATGTCCACAAAACTGATAGTTCAAAGTGATCATAGACCTCCATAATATGCCCAAATTCATGATTACATGTGAAAAATGTACTTTGAGGATCTGGGCACTTAAACAATATTACTTCATAATTAGAAATAGTAATCTGTATTTCTCTCATGACAAAACTTGTACATCTCATAAAGGTGTAACAAAAATTTGCACAATCAATAATTGGGCTGGGAAAGAGAGGCTGAGGAAATATATGTTCTTTGTTCATGCTAAGACAAACTTAAGCTTCAACACTGCTGCCCTGGAGCTGGCTGGCTAGGGCACTGTTACATTTCACACATCAATTTAGTGCTAAATAAGAGGGGCTTACAAATCTCTGATTTACAGTTTTCAGTAAAACTGGGAAAAGGTAAAAGCAAATATGGATGAAGCAATACTGAAAAAAGAAGAGATAAAATGCCTGGTCTATCTAAACAGTGCTATTTCTTCCTTCTGGCTAAGACCGTTTTAAATTGGTGACATCAAAATTATAGAGCAGGTACATCCAACGAGCGTCCCAGGATAGCTTTGAATGAGGTCCAACACAAATTCTTAAAACATTATGAGATTTTTTTGTGATTTTATTATTTTTTTAGCTCATCAGCTATCATTAATATTAGTGTATTTTTATGTGTGGCCCAAGACAATTCTTCCAATATGACCCAGGGAAGCCAAAAGTTTGGACATCCTTGTTGTAGAGTGATAAAAAATTTATAACAACAATGCATGCATGAACAATGGATTGTTTTACAGTTACCTAAAACTAGTATATACTTAATATGATCATGGAAACAGATTTGCATTATGAATGAATTATTTCAGTATCTGTACATTTATTTAGTGAATGATGAATAACTAACATTATATTAGTTTCTATAATACTATGAGTAAAAATCACATACTGAAAATAAGGAGAGAAAAAAATCAGGAAGAACACAGATTAGAATTTCAATATGATTACGAAAGATAACTGCTATTTAGAGAACATAGGTGCTCATTTCAGGGGCTTACTAGAAGTATTAGATGATTCTGGGTGCCTAATAAAATGGGAAAATTAAGTTTGGACATAAAAACATGAAGGACAGTTAAAAAGGAATATCTTCCTTAAAATAGTAATCTTTAAAAATAAAAATGTAAATATAGTTGAAGCATGCTTTGGGTAGATTACCACTAATAATTTATTATTACTTCAGGTGTGACAAATACACAATACATACATAACTTCATTCAATGTTCTGAAGAAGGTGTAGCATAGATTATCCCCAAAGGCAGATAAACTTATAATTTATATGTGGATTTTTGTATTGATATTTAATACAGGTGTATGACAAAGCTTTCTCGTTTCCTAAAAGTGATTATATCAAAAGGTAATTCAGGATTAGATGAGAATGCATATAATAAATGCCAATATTTAAAATATTGTAAAAAATAATCTCAGAACTTTCGGAAAGTAAAAATGCAATAGTTACTGGTAAGTTTTTCTGTATTAGAAATATGTGACTTCCTGAAAGGGTAAGATATAGGTTATTATAATTTTTTCTGTTGGCTGGTGGGCCTCCTAAGTGACCTTTCAGACAGTCTGGACGCCAGTTATCCCTAGGCTCCACAGTGCTAACTCTCTCAGTTCTCACCAGATAAAGAATCCTTAGAAGTTTTTCCTGACTTCCTATGTAAGTCGATTTTCCCTTCCTAATTCCATACAATTTATTCTCTTAACTACATCCAGTTTGCTGCTATCACAGCGTTTATTACAGCTAGTGATTACTCAATTATGTGTTCTGTTCCATTTTTATCTGCTTCTTCTACCTGAATATAAGCTATATAATTAACCGGGGGTCATACAGCCAGTACCTAGTGCAATGCCTGGCACAACATAAACAATCCAGTACCTGCAAAATGAATGAAAGAAAGTTGAGATTAGGTCTCATGAGGTTTGTCTCTACTCACTGTAAATTCATAGCTGTGAGAGATGGTAGAGACAATAAATTTTCATTTAGTAACCTGTCCCTTTACTGGAAATGAACATTATCTAATTATTTTGACTTACAAAATTATCCTGGTATCCAGTGTTGCGTTTTGATGGGCAAAGCCCTGAAATCGAGATCTCCAACTCTTTTTTTCCAAGCACCTTCTGTGTGATGGCTCCATACAGACTGGGTTATGGTGAATGAGTAAACAGAGGATAAAAGCGAGGGAGTATTGCTCCTGTTCTAGGCCTTCCAAGGCGAATGGAGGCTACTGCTTCAAGATAGTGCAAACCATGGACAGGATATAGCAGGATCCTTCACACTTCAAACGGGTTCAGGTGACTAAGATCACTGAGAGCACAGGAGGAGGAAAAGAAGTGCCTTTTGGACTTAACGCAGCTGCCCTAGACTACACTGTGTTGTGATTATTGAGAGGTATTCTTCCTGCGTCTTAAAAGTAACAACTACAATTATTTCCGAGCACATAACAGCAGTTATCCACAGAGAATTCAATGAAAGTCAGGAAGCCTCTCAGACCAAAAGTACAATTCCTGGACCTGAGCCAATAACTGGCTGCATCAGGAAAGGAAAACCAGCCGGTAGATAGGAAGTTCTGAGCGCTCAGAAGTGAATGAGCCATCCCCAGATGTAGCAGTCTCAGCCCTCACTGTCACATCCTTTCTGACAAGTCAGAAGAACAAGGAGTCCTGGAGGAGTCAAGTGATGCCTAAGAAGAATTTTTAATTCAGGGATGAGAATATTAAGAACAAGGTGTGGATGCTGTTCTTCTAAAACTCAACCTCTTAAGTAATAAAGTCTGCCATGAGAAGATTTATAATATAAAACACTCAGGAATATCAGTTTTTTAGAAAAAGTATATTAAAAGATAAAAAACCCAAATCTTCTTGTCTGTTACTTTTTAAAAATATTTCAGAAACAATACAAATACTAGTAATACTAGCTCACATTTATGGAGTAATTAAAATATTCAAGGCACTGTGCTAAACACAACCTTTACCAAAGTTCTATAAGTACTATCATTATCTTAATTTTACTGACTGTGTTAATGAGTTTGGTGGTGACAGTATGAAGGGATAGACTGAAATTATATTATTAAAAAAATCTGGGGAGAGAGCAAGATGGCGGCATGAGAGGAGAACCCAGACACCTACCTGGGAAGGGACTTACGAACAAAAAGGAACCCACAGGGGAAACCCTGAGAAGCACCCTCAACTGAGAGAACCACACAACGCAGAACAACACACAAAGGTTAGAGGAAAAAGGGGAGAGCGGGAGAGGGAGGGAGAAGGAGCAGTTTGGG
>PVKE010035733.1:0-16745 GCA_004027555.1 Craseonycteris thonglongyai
AGAGAGAGAGAGAGAGAGAGAGAGAGAGAGAGAGAGAGAGAGAGAGAATATGAATAAGAGAGGCATCCACCTCGAACAGGAGGAGTTATAAATGTGTCTCAGGCTTCTGAGTTGTATGACTGCACGTTGGTTCCTTCAACCAAAATAAAGAACAATAGAGGAAGAAAGAGAATGTTTGATTGTGATGGAAAAAAATCAGTGCTTTGTTATAGACCAGTTGAACTTGAGGTTTGTGAGGCATTCAGGTTAATGTATGTACTGAGCTACTGGATATTGCATCACCAAAGAAAAGGAATCTTGATCCTTAAATGAAAAATATGCAAAAGGTATCCTTGACTTCAAAACATTTTGTTGGGACCTTACTATAATATTCTTCACACTATCTCGAATACTTTAACTTTGTGTATTAGAACATTTAAAAAATTATCCTGAGTAAAATTAGAATCCTTCTCCCACAAACTAACATGCAAACAAACAAGCAAACACACCCCTGTGTAAAGCATAAGAAGGGCTTTTTGGTGTTAGAGCTGAAATTGGCCTGGGTTTGAGTACTAGATGTACCACTTCTTCTCAGTGTGACCTTGGGCAAGAAAGCCTCTCCAATCTTAGATATTTCTTCATCGGAAACACTGAGCTAGTAGCAGTCAAAATTGTAGAGTGTTTGTGAGAATGCAATAGATTATATATAAAAATATTCTAGTATGGTCATTTGCATCTAATCAAAGCCCTGTAAATAGTGACTAGTATAATTATTTAAAATCATCAGGCACAAAAAAATTTAATTCCTCAACTTTGCTAATATTTTGAGATGACATCTACTTTTTCTCTCAGTGAAAATTACTCTTTAAACACCTTCTGGTATCAGCACTATTCCATGCAAAATAAACTCAAGAATTTGTTACACATATAATTTATTTTGGGGAGAAATGACTATTTGTGAGTGATAGTGGGAAGGAAAAGATAGAGGAGGAGACACGAGGAAATAGCAAATAGCATAACTTCAAGGAGTGTGCAATCCAGATGAGTTGTCATAAATGATGGGGAAGCCAGGATGGCTCAGTGGGTTAAATGCTCACTTTGCAGCGTCAGGGACCGAATCCTGGCCCCGGCCCGTGCAGAACCATATGCTGAACTGGGAGCTCCCCCAGGTCAGTTCTCTCTGTCTCTGTATCTCTCTCTCTCTCTCTCAAAATAAAAAAATAAAAATATATATATATTAAAAAAAAATGCTCTTCCTATTAAACAAAAACTTTTCACAAAGAAATGCATCCACAAGAGAGAACAAATACCAGACAAACCAAGTACATACTAGTTGGATAGAAAAGCGTGAAGTGGCTTCTCTCCCACCCTCACCCTTTATATAAGCTTGCTTTTCTATTCATCTGACCTTAGCCCACCCCTTGCTCTAAGCTTCCCTTCAGTGGCATTTCAAAACCAAAGCCTCTGTGACTTTCATCCTGGGCTCCATTTATAGGAACTGACAGATCCTTTCTAGGAACAAGCTTGGGCCATTCATGGAGATTTGCACGGCAAAACCTCAACAGCAATAAAACATTTTCCTCAGGCTACATTTTACTATAAAGAATGGTTTAACTATAAGGTATTATTATACAAAGATTTACTACAGGTGAGTTTAGAAAAGAACGAAGTATTTGAAGGAAAATTAAAATTCTACTCTACCTCTTAATATTCTGGAAACAGAGGGAAGAGCTTCCTCCAACTCTTGCCTTCGATCTCATTGAGAGGAACTTCCTCATCATTTCCAACGATCAGAAGTGTTTAATAAATGTCAGTAGAGAAACTTTGCATTCTGTGTTCTGAAAAGAGCACCAAGGAAAGCAGTATTTTCTAGTGGTTCCAAACAGAACAGAAGAGTACTGCATTTGTGAAACTCTGCTATTGAGAATACATATCCCCATTTGCAATGAAAAGCAGGGAGTAAGATAGAATCATCTGGTCCCAGTATGAATAACACACTCTGTTTTAATTAACACAGTCTATTCAATTCAATAAAGGTTTTTAAAGTGGCTATTATATGCCAGTCATAGCAGTAGGTCCTAAGTTTAACAAAGAGAAGGCCCTGCCTCCTACAATTAACAGTCCAGTTTACTATATATAAGTAAACGGATAATATAGGAAGCTGAATGCTGAAATAGAGGTATTATAAAGTGCTAGAAGGGAAAGTGCTTGCATGCATTTGTGTGCGTGCAATTCTGTAGAGGCGGCTAGAGGCCTAAAGGATGTCTAGGGAAGAAAAAAAAGGGGGTTGGGGTAAATAAATAAAGACAGTGATTAGCATGTTCAAGAAAATTGCTTTTATCTTATACTTATGAGTACATTGGTGAATGTTAGCAATATTCACCATGAATCTGCCAGTTCCTCTGTGTGCTCATAGAGGATTAATACCGTATATATACGCTGCTTCCTCTGCTTGTCTCATTTATTTTCCATTCTCCAGCTTGGAGAAGAAATTACTGATTTTTCTCCTTACATAATTTCATCCGTGACATGTGTTGTCAATAGAGATGGCCCAATAAGGCTAGAGTGCAATCTCAAGACTGGCTTCCTAGAGCAAATAAACATGTTCTTGCATTAACCCCTTATACTTTCGAGAAAGCTATTTACTATTCCTGCTATTGGTTGGGGCTGGGGTGAGGGGCAAGGCTTTGGTGGAGAAAGTCGGGTTTTTAAATGAAAAAACTTCTGGCAGGTGATTCGGACAAACTTTAAACTCTTGCTTCAGAGAAATGTTGCTAAATTTCTGTCACACTTGGAATAGTTAAAAACATATTTTAAGACATGTTCCTTTCTTTTGGAATTAAAAAAATCATAATGTTATTGTTTCTTGGTTTCAAGGATAGACTGCTTATTAGGAGATTAAATATTCCAAACAGCTCAGGTTAACTGCTGTTTTTTAATGCCTTTCCTAATTTTGATTAACAGGGTCACCCTTGGAGCTTTATTATTAGTGAGAGTGAGGGAAAGGGAAAATTAGACTTTACGGGTACCTTAGTAGAAATATTGCTATGCAATTCCAAAGTTCAGTTATTTTCTTCTCTGAGGAATAATTTACTTGAATTCAAAGGAAAAAGGAGAATATTGGACATTTATATAAGTTGAAAAAATATTACAAATATATACCACGGTGGTTCACAGAGGTTAAGAATGGTAACCAAGGGCTATTTGCAGCAGGTATCCAATGATGCAAAGCAGCCATAAAGAGGGGCTTGGAATGAGGAGTGAGTCTGTAAAATGTGACAGGAATGGACTGAGGGTGTGGAAAGCATGTTTGTAATCAAGTATTTGGTTAATAAAAAGGGTGGCTTGACTTTGTTGCAAGGGGTTGCGTTAGATAAGCGTACCCTGATTGTGTGGTCTGTTGCTTACATTGAAACATGGAATTTAAGAGAACGACAGCAGCTTACAGTTCATTCATCCTGCCCCTTTATAGAAGAAACTGACTTTCAGATGGTAAGTGACCTGGTTAGAAAGAGAAATGGGAGTTCTGCTAACTCTAACTCCAGGCCTCTTCAAACTTCACCATATTTCTTCATGCCGCTGGTGGGAGAAAAATAAAAACACAGCTATGACATTTAAGTTTTTAACGACTGTATAACCTGCAAAATCAAGATCCCACCACGTTAATGAATTCGTTTGATTTTCTGATGGAAAAGTGAAGTTGCTTTATATGATTACAAGGCAATCGGCTTATTTTCCACCACTAGGTGGCATGACATGTATTTTTTTTCCCCCCTGAACTTTCCTTTGAAAGGAATTTGTTCCTCCAAGTTCTCTCCTTCTTTCTCTCTCTCTCCATTTTTTCTTTGCAAACTTGTCAATTTTTTACTGCAAAGAAATTTGACTTGAGGTATCTGTAAAATACTTACCATCAAAATCAAAACCATTACTTTCCACTTTTTTCCATTACATGGTTTCTGCTTTACTGATACATGTTCGTGTCGGCTCTCTGCAAGTAGAAATTAGGTTTGCTTTCAGTTCTTGTTTATGTTCAGTTTCACAAATGGTAGACAAAGCCTCTTCTCTTTTTTGCGTTTTGGAGAGAATAAGGAGACAAAGTTCTAGTTGATTCTTAAGTGGCCACTTATTCACTCATTCAATATCTATTAGCAGCTCATTATTTAATAAATAATTATCTATTAATAATGCTTTGGCTAATTCCCTAGATCACAGCACACACACACACACACACACACACACACACACACACACACACATATATATATATATATATATATATTTTTTTTTTTTTCCCCACCACAGAGAACACTGAAAAGTTGATATTGGAGTCAGGAGGAACAACTACCTGTGAAAGGAGCAGACAACTACTGAGTGGGGTCTAAGAGGTGCTGGAAAGACTGAGGACTCAGCAGGAAGAAGGGATGTAAGTGAAACATCAGCTGCTTCACAGACTCAGCCTGGCCATCTTCCGGTTTTCTGAGTCATCAGAAGCTTCAGTATATGAGGTAAAGAGAAGAAACTGCAAGAGCAGGGCTTACAGAATCTATGTTTTTAAAGTTTAGCGTCCTACCCCATGTATTACTTAATAGATATTTTTATTTCACCTCTTTATTCCTTCCCTCATCCCCTACCTTCATTTTCAACTCTCTATTATGAAATGTCAGTTTTCAAGTTTTTGGTTCCATGTCTTACTATTTTAAATAGAAGGATCTTTTCGAAATAAAAACACAAGCATATCTGTGGAAGGTCTAGATATTTGTTGGTTCTCAGCTCCATCAGCGCATTAAAATCGCTGTGATCAAAAGGTTTAAAAAAAATACTAATGACAGAATTCAATTCTGACCAACTGAGTCATCATCGCTGTGGCTGAAGGTAGGGCATTTGTATCTTTCAAAACTTTCCAGAATATCCTGATACACAATAAGGGTTGAGACTCTGAAATGCAGCGATACGTCACAGATCATTATCCCTTACACCAGCATCCAGGTCTTACACCATTTTTTAGTGACTCAGGCTCAAACCCCAGTCATCCTTGACTCTTCCCTTTTCATGCCTGTGTGTAATTAGTCCTTGAATTCTGCATCTTCCATCTCAAGAATGTCTTCTATCTTTCCACTCTGTCTTATCATCAATACCATTACAGGAGCCCCATCCAAAGCTTCCCACCGTTATCTTTTTTCAGAAATGATGTATGTAGCTTTTTTGCTGACGTTTGATTTCACAATATTTGTAGCACTCTTGAATGGCAAAATAGCAAAAGAAAAAAAAATCAGAATAGGAGAAAGCAATATTCTTATGGGTGATTAAAAAACAAAACAAAACAAAAAAACTCTTGTTAAATGTGTAACATTAAAAAAAAAAAATCACCTCCAAATCTCATTCTTCAAGAGACAGGAAAATCAGCATCTAAGAACTTTGCAGAGATAACTTCTTTCCTTAACAATATTATTGAACCACCACCTGCTGGTCTTATCAGGAGAGTAAGGGCTATGTATCTCTTGTTCATCATTGTATCCCCCTGGCCAAGCAAAATGTCTTGTTTTATTAATTACAGTTATACTTATCAGTTGCAAGTAACACAAACCATTGGGAGACAGCTTTTGAAAAACAGGGAAAGTGTTACAAAGCTACAAAGCACAGTAGTAAAATATGTCCTAGCCTTAGGAAATAGTTGCAAACAAAACTTTGAGAGGCTTTAGGATTCAATGTTTTGCGGGTTCTTATTTTATTTTTCTCCTTTGTTCTATTGACTAGCTTTTTGGGTTTCTTGGTCCATTGTGGTATAACATATTAATAGCTGCACTCTGCCCCCAAGTATATATGATCCAATTCTAGTCATTATAAAAGATTAACTGGCTATTTCCTAGCAACCTTCCTGAAGACAGAATCTAATTGGCCCAGCTTCAGTGAGATTATAGCCTCTGGTCGTCAGCCACAAACCCACACACGGTGACTTTGGTTGCTTAAGATCCGCCCCTTACGGATGGGGGTTCTCCAAAACGGAGACTCAATGGAAGCTGGGCTGACGCTCCAAAGGTGTCTACTTCACTGCCACATGGTAGGGATGCAAAACACATCTTAAATAAATAAACGAATAGAAGACTGAATGAGCGAGCCAAGAAACTCAGTTTGGGGTTTGCCCAATAAACTCAGTTTGATGGGTACAAGGCAATTTATTACGAATCTGCTTTGTACCAGAGACTGTATATAGTACTGCCAGGGATAAAAGCTAAAAAAGGAAGGAGTTCATGACCTTAGGGAGAAAGGCAAAAAGTATCATTCTCCTATAAGCAGCCCATAGATAGTGATAAAAGAAAAAACAAAACAAACAAACAAACAAAAACCACAGTGATTCAAATCCAGGCAGCAGAAGGAAGAGAGCTGTGGATCACACAGAAAAGGCCATACTACTTCTGCTGAAAGCCCATTCGTCAGTCTGCCGTCATACGACCATCTCTCATGGAAAAGGAGTCTGGGACATGTAATCTTGTATCCAGGAGAAAAGGCAAATATGTTTTGGGAACTGCCAGCCAGTGACCACCATAGCAGTACTGTAGTTATGGCAATGGAGGGCAGGAGGAATAATAATAATAATATGGGCTGAAAGAAATGCTATGTGAGATTATTTTTGAGACATAGATCTTAACCGATGGAAAGAGAAAAGCTGTTCTTGGAAGAAAAAGGGTAACAGGGACAAAGATTTGGAGATGGGGAAAGTAACTGTGTTTAGGGAGTGCTGAAAATGGGGAGTAAAGTGTAATAAAAAAATTTAAATGTAGGTGCCTCTATTTGTCACTCTATATACATCTGAGAACATCCATTTATTTTCCCAGACGTTGGATTTTGGTAAGAGATTATGCTGATAAATAAATAGTGAGGAAGAACTAAAGTTTGAAGGAACAGTGATGAACAAAACTTGATTTTAAATGTCTAGTTTATATCTTGTATTCTGATTCTGACCTTCTGCATTCTAAATTGAAACGACCACCCTCATTTTCTTTTTAAAATCATCAAGTTGGCTTAATGATTGTGTATAAAAGTCACACAAATGTATTTATCAAGATGGAGGTTTAAAACAATCAAGATCAATATTATATTTTTATTCTCTGCATCTTCCTAAATTCAATATATACATAAAAGTGTATTTATATATAAATGTTATTTTTCCTTGGATGGCATTAATTTCAACTAAATATCTTAAAAGAATAATGAGAGGATTTTTTTTTTCTTTTTTCCTTTTTGTTCAGAATTTCCTTTAAATCAGACATCTGGTACTTGGTACTCAACTTTTATTAGACTGTTTGAGCACTTTTAAAGGGGGATAAATCATATGACTTTCATTTTAATTTTTACTGTAATGGTTTAATGTAGCCAACATATGCTGAGTAATAGCAGTAAAATAAAATCAGTAAATAAAGGATTAAAATCTGTCTGTGTTCAATTTTTCAAAGACACTAATTATAGAAAGGTATTTCAGATCAGAATTGGATAAGCCAGCAATTTTTAAAAATGGTAATAATATAATGAGAAATGCTTGAATTTTAGCATGTTGTTATTGAGAAAGAAAAATTACAAGAGAAATTAACACTTTCACTCTAATTCTAAGCTGTGGGGAGAACAGAGTAAGGAAGACCTCCAGACCACCAGAAAGCATTTAAACAAAGTATTTAAGACATTTCATAGTTATCTCTTTTAACTGGAGATAGTAACTTGTAAACTGGAATGATTTGAGCTGGCCTAAGGATAATGGAGATTTCTCCATATCATAAGGAGCATTCATTCATTTTAATTTTCTCATTTTTATTCACTTAGATACGAGAAAGACTCTCTATTCCACTCTAATTTTTTGGCAGCTAACCAGCTATTTTCTATGGTTCTACTTATTGAGGTAAAGAATGGTGTTTGGAATTAAGCTGGAATTTTGTTTATAGCTTTGGGATGCCTTTCTAAATGTCTCTAAACATGGCCCTTCTCTGTAAAGAGGAATGCAACCTCAATAATTTCTACATAGAAACTGAGAAAAGAGAATATTCAGGCAAATATTTATGGGTTTATTTAAATTTCTCCATTTATGAGTAGCATAAATAAGAAAATTAAATGAACTATTATTGCCACAGAGATCCTAAGTATAAATATTTTGGGTTCATATATATACATGACTCGTAGTTCACAGGAAATTTTGAAAAATAACTTAAATATGGCAAATCATACTATAAGAGATAACTTAATGATTTGTAAGGTAATTTGGAAGGGTGCTATTCTCATTAAAAGAATAAAAAGCTCTCTGTCTAGTGAGGTATAAAGTCATTTCACCTGTGCCCAATTATTTCACTATCATGAATAGGACAAACACATGTTATGTTACTTCTTGTGTTTTTCAATGATAAGAAACATGATTGGTTATACTTTACTATTTTTAGGCTTTACCTATAGTCATAATTTCTTTATATTATAGAAATCCAAACAAGATAAAACAAATCACTGGTTCAATATATAAATGAACATATTCAGCATTTGAAGAACATATGGAAAATGGATCTCAAAAATGCAAGCATGTCTTTGCCCTTTTTTAGTCCCTCAAATTAGTCTTCCATTTTTCCCCCAAATATCCTAAATTTCAGAGTCATTTTTTTGTTCTCTCCTTTTTTCTAGCCAATCTGAAGCTAAGAGAATAATATAGGAAAAATTTATAGAGAGAATTTTGATGGAGTACCACAGAGAGTGTTTATCTAAAACCCCTCTTCTGATGATCACCAATTTGATCTTTTTTCTTATTTGGACAGTAATTTCTACTATTAGCTTTATTAGAAATTGGGCAATAGGGCAAAAAAATTACTTTAAAAGATATAAATATACACAATGAGAAAGAAGGTATTAGTCTGGTGTGTTACTTTAGTCTTTATACTTTTATATTACTTGTATTTTTCATTTGTATATTGCTCTTGATGAAATAAAAATACTATCATATACATTATGTGTACCCTCAAAGAGTTTATTTAAAAAATAAACAGTTAATACACCTGAAATGATCTATGAACAAGTCAAGAAAACTAACAAACTGAGAAGTTAAGTACAATCAATTCAAATATGTGTGATTCAGATATAGCCAGGACAAGGGGGTTATTATGAGAGGGAGTTTATGAGTTTAGTTGAAGTATGGAAGTGACTTGTGTTGGGCCTTGGAGATTCTTATATAAAGGAAGAGTGGGAGTCTAGAGATTGTCACTGAATGGACATAGCAGAGGGAAAAGTTTCAAGTGTGGTAATCATTAACATGGCAGAGAGCAACTTGGGGGAAACTAAAGTGTCACCTTGAGCATGCTAAGTCATGAGAGGACTTTCTAAGTTTATTTAGCATCCATCAAAGACTCATGTGAGAAGGATTTGGAGAGGTGTGTGCATATAACCAAAGAAACAATCAAAAGATCAAGATTGACTGCTTTCACTTTCTGGCTTATTCTAGTGTTGTTCCAAGTGTATTTAATATTTTTGCTTTCTACTCCCCAAATTTCATACACTGTGTCTGGTAAAACAGAGTTAAATTAAATAGCTCTCTAAATTTTCCTATGCATTCCACTGCATTAATTAGATTTTGGTAGAGATGCCCACAGGCAGAGAGGATGAAGCAGTGACATCTTCTCACCTGCCCAGGTAGTTCTTTCTCACTGACCAGGAGCTTTGTGTGTCTGCATCCATACCTGCCAGAGGGTTAGAGCATGTGGCAGTCTTGTCAAATGGCTCTAATGTTCTTATGAAGATGCAACCACAATTAGTCTCCTAATAAGACTTTTCTCAAGTACAGTTATATTTTTTGTTTAAATATTATAACTCATTTTTTCTCACCAGATTCATGTTCTTATTATACAGCATTTAGCCTCAACATATTTAGATAAGTATTTTCTGTCCAATATTTATTATCTTTTTTAGTCTCCTTGTTTTTCTCTTAATGATTTCTTTTTCTTTTTAATTTTAGAGGGACTTTGAGAATGGATTTAAGTAAATGGAAACATTTGATCTCATGAACCCATTGGAATTCCCAATTGTGGGTAGCCATGATGTCATAGGAAATCAGACAAGCTTAGCTCTAAACAATTTTAATAAAATATATTCATTTCTCACTGTGTTCACCTAACCCTGCGTCACTTCTTTTCTTCGGTCTGAAAAGCTTCAGTTTCTATAGTTAGATATAAATGAAAGCTTAAAAAATAGTAAAGTGTCCTTTTAATGCACCATTTTACTAGATTAATTTCCAGGCTTCCTATCTTAGCTGTTACTGATTAACTCAGAGCGTCCACATTCTGTTAAATTGAGAAAGAATGAAGTTCTGATTACTGAGTAATGATAAAATTATTGGTTTTTTTCTTTGGGCAGTGTTCTAGATTAATGAATCTAGCATAGAGTATGATGTTATTCTGTATTTAATAACAGCCTTTACCTGATTTGATTTCTTGCCATACTATGATGAGGATTAAGCATTGTGAAACATAATTTTCATTACTCACTATGCTCACATATTCAGTTCAACTTGAAAACATACCATTGATTCTATCCCATAGCCCAGGGCTACCATTTCTCTCTCTAAGGCTTAAAGAACCGGACTGAACATATGCTAGGAGCAATTGCAATTAGAATTTCCTTCATAGACTTTCCTGAAACCCCAATAAAAAGAAATAGACAGGCGAGGCTGAGCCTATTACATTTACTATAGGTCCACTGCCTGGTTTCTATAATATTAAGCTTGATGGCATTTATTTTGAAACTAGAATAATGTACTGAACTGTGGTTATAAATCTTTGCTCCCAAATATCTAATATACAAAAACTAAATAAAAATGAAAAGGGTGGAAAGTGACAAAACTGAAGGTCTCCCTGCTGCTAAGCCTCAGACACTGACACTTCCTGTCTTACTGAAAAGCCTTTTGCTGCTTAAATTTAAGTCTTCATTTTTAGTCTATCGTGGCCTATCAATTGTATTTAATTAATTTATGGCTGTTTCAAAAAATTGTGTCATCAGTTGTCAAACTGGGATAAAGCTTATGACACAACATTTCTTTATTGCCTTTTAAGAAAATTCAAAGGAGCTTCCCCCGCCCCCAAATGGAATGTTACAACATTTTTCGTATAATAATAAACCTGTCTTAAAAAATCGTCACTTATAAAACAGTTTTTCCATATGATCTACCCAAATTCTAGTTTTTGTCCCAAAATTTAACATTTCTATCCTAAGGAACATTTCCTCTTTTGATAGCTAGTTATGTGAAAACAAAAACAAACAAACAAAAAGATGTTATGTTTCTCTAAGCAGAATGATTTTTTCCCAGTGAATAAAATTTTAGTCCAATGTTCTCAGTAAGAGACTGAACAAATAATCTTCTTGGTATGTTGTAGAACTTCAAGTTCCCTTAGAGGTAGAATTTCCTCACAAATGTAGCAACGTTATTGCTCTCACATTTCAGTTTTTCTTTCTTTTTTTTTTTAATGGTGGACTTGAAACTACCAAATCTGATTTTCTTTCTTATGGATTATATTTGTTATTATACATGTTTTCAAACTTTATGCTTTGTAGTTATTAAACTGGATAACTATTACTTCTAATGTTACCTCTTAGGCAAATGGTATTCATTTAAATTTGGGTTCTGGGAATTTCTGACTTTACAAGAATCCTTTGGCTTTCTAAGAAGAATGAGAACATCTCTGGATTCTTTCACCCCTTTTTTACTGTGGAGCTCAATATACTTTCCACTAAGGGGGTGTGCATTATCAAAGTAGTTAAACTAAGCTATTGGAAAAATCCCTTACCTTTGTATGGGCAGAATAGTTGCACACAAATGCATCCAGAAATACTATAGAAAATACAATGCTGTTAACTGGCATTATTACAGCACAATTTAGCAAGTATGCTAGAACAAATTATCCCCTTTAACCATAAGCCATTCTGCTTCACGCTTTTTAATGAAGGCCTTTGCCACACACTAGAATACTTCTCACCTCATTACTACCTATAAAAATCAATGATCCATTCAAAGGCTCCTCGTATCTCCCATATAAGTGGTAAAGAGCTTCAGCCTTCGTTCTGGCATGGAGGAGGAGGAAGCTTCTTCTCTGCCTGCCTTTGAAGTCATCATTAGAATGTTTACTACATAGAAGAACTCAAAAATTCATCTGTGTAATCTCACTGTTGTCATGTGTTAACGTTCTACCCTTTTTTAAAAAATAAAACAAAACAAAACATAACAAGACAACAAAACAAAACAAAACTTGAAGACATTTCTGTTTGTGTTTAAGGAATACAGGAGATTTGCAACACCATTAGTGAAATTTTTCGTCTTCGGTATTCAGAAGATATTTTCAAAGAAACTCTAAAAAGTGATAAAGTTTTAATGGGTCACTGAAATACAAAGTACAGATTCCATAAAAAGGCAGGCAGAGAAGCAAGCTGACAGGCCAGTTTAGAAACAGCGTTCAATTTTTTAATTAAACTGTTCTTTCTCTTTCCAGAGTATCATCAAACAAACAAAGTTGATTATCCTTGGAAATACACTTTGTTAAATATTTGTTACTGATGAACTAGACTGGAATACCCACCACCACCATCACTTGTAGGGTCAATAGATAACTATTTAAGATACATTATGCATGTTCAATAAAATTAGAGGTGAATGCATGATTTTTGGGTGGGGTAGAGTGTGGAGAAGAATACATTTTATAATTTTTTTTTTTTTTGCTAATACATTACAGGGCTAATCCAACCTCGAGCTTTTGGACATTATTTTTAAAGCTCCATGTAATAGCAATAAAAAAATCTTATATAGAAGAGAAAAAAACTGTCCAAAAATATTGTTTTAACAACATTGCAGTATTTCAACTAGCAGGATAAAATAGTTGCTCATTTCTACTGTATCAAATTTCCAGTGTGGCTATTAGCTTAATAGCATGCAACACAATAACAACACTTGCAATTCCAGAAAAAGCCCATACCAGGTACTAAAATAATTGGGAAGCAGAGAACTAGCATCTAAATTCTGTAATGTAACAAAACACTGGAATATGGCACATGTTATAAATTTAAATGATGTTTGAATTCAATTCCTTAGTAGAAAAAATGCACTTAATGTAAACTTTTTGGTGATGTTTCCAACTTTCTTTGTGGTATCTCTGAAAATATATTTGATCACCTGATGCCACACTGTCAAAGCCTACCCAACACTTAAGCTGAGCAGTTTCTAAATTAAATTGGTATTCTCCAGGCACTTTCCCAGAAACACAGGGTTGGATCACACTCACAAGGCTACAAGAGGGAAACGTTGGTACTGTACTTTAATAGGCTGGAGGAAGCACGTGTTTGAAGAGACTAGCCGACCCCTGCAATAATAACTGCACAGCTTTGTTTCATTTGAAAACATAAATCTGTACACACGTACTTAGTTAGACATATATCCATGTATATAGAAAAAAAGTTCAGCTAATAATAAAAGAAAGGATGAACATTGGCACTGTAGATGTTGACAGCATTATGCAAACTTTTCAATATTCTCTTGCATGCTCAACTTTAACTTTTGTTTATAAAGTCCACTTAGACATAATTTACAACTTCTGTTAACTTAAGCTGGGTTCTGTAAAACCTGTCTAAAAAAATCAGCACAGAGTGCTTTGAGATGTTACAAATATATCTAGATATCAACCATTGAGCTGGGCAAATTATATCCATTATGGAAACTCTGGGTTTGTATTTATGTACAGAATATATTTTAGCTCTGATGTTTTAAAATGATGAAGCAAGCCTTGCTCCATTTTTTTTTCTGTTTGTTTTTTCTCTTAGTCTTTTTTTCAACTCTTGCTGTAATATCTACAAAAGGAGCTCAAGAGAAATAAAATGAGAGATTCTGGAGGTTGTCATTATTTAACAAATTTATGGAGTTCACACTTTGCAAGGTGATTTGGGAAGAACAAATACAAAAGTCAAGTAAAACTCTGTGTAAGTTACCTGAAGTTTGTAATTTCATCCTAGCAGAATTTAAAGACTGATATTTAAAAAATGTTATAAAACGATATCTGTGTAGCTATGGGCAGAAATCTGACCTTCTTGTCCTCTTTTAGGACTAGTTAGAAATGTCAATCAATCAAGATTAAGAGAAAAGGGTCAATCTCACTCTTTATTTACTGTTTCAATTTAAATTACTCTTGAGATCAAAGACAGGGATTGAAGCTCTTCTTAGTATCCACATTTTAAAATAGCAGACGAACAAAATACTCAGTTTCATATTTTCTTTTCTTGCTTTCACTGCACTTTTCTCCCCGAAGTAGTTGTGAAGAGTGGGGTGCCCTGAGTGGTGCCCATTTAACAACATTTACGATACTCTTTGGTCAAAGTAAAATATTTCTAATTTAGAATGGAAACTGAAAAGATTTAAGGAAAGACAAACTAATGAAGAATAAAATAACTTGGTAATATTTTAATGGAATAGTTTTTGAGTATGAAAATGTGGAGGTAGATTAAGTATTAATATAAGAAGGGGACCAAGTCCATATTAAAATATAGCTGGGTAGGCGCAGCCCGACTCTCTGATGGGGAACGTCAGACTGAGACTAACTGAGGCCAAAAAGAGGGGTTCGGAAAGTTGGAGAAGAGAGAATAGACCGGCTCCTTTTCATTTCTCTCTGATTATGAACCAATAGCGCTTCATTCTTGAAGTGGTGGGTTCCAGCCTCTTAGAGCGTTTGCTCCTGTACTCACAGTATCAGTTGCAGTATCAGTTTCAGTCCACTCAGATATCATCAGGATCTGACAGCCAGAGCCCCTCCCTCCAACGTCTGGATTCCAGCTCTGGCCCCTCCTCAAAGCTTCTAGGTTCTAGTCACCCTATCCTCTTTGTTCTCCCAGCCTTAAGGGTTCCTGTTTCTTGTAGTTACTATCTCTTGTTGCCTAATGCTTGTGAAGCAAGTCCCAATACTCTTTGTTAGAATAACAAGTATGGTTTCCATTCCTTGATGGACCACAGCTGAGGTACCACTTTGCCCCAGACAGCGTGGGTTTCTTAAGTTCCTCAGATTAATTATGGTTCTATCTCTGATTTCCCACTTCAGTTTTCTCTGCTAGGATTTTTCTTGCTCCTGTTTTCTGAGGTAACTCTTCTTTTAATTGTCACTGCCTCAGGGACTCAACCCTGACCCATAGATCAGATTGAATCTCCTCTACCTTCTCTCTTGCCTGCCTGCAATGAGAGGGCAGGGGACATGTATTATTCCTGCCCAGTGCCAGGCACATATTATAGGCAATCAATAAATACTGGTTATTAATTAAATCAGCTTCTTATAATAAAAAATTGGATAATGTTTTTCATCTAAGTGTATACTTTTAGATTTTTATTCTGTTTTCATTTTAGTGATTTCAGGTAGATAGGCAAAGGAGTATGGGATTTTTTTTTCTTTTGGTTCGTAGCTTTTAGCTTCCTCATAAACTCCACCAGGGCTTCCTCTAACTCCTGGGCCCTAATATATCCTATTAGTAAAAACCAGTTTCTTAAGCAAATACTATGCCAAGGAAAATCCTCCCATTTCCCTTCCAACCCGGTGGCTACCCATGAGCTTCCCCTACGTGGCACTCTGCAGTGGCCACGGCTTTGTTCTTGCACCTGGACATTTCAGTTGGCTGCCAGCTCCTTTCTTTGCTATTTCAGGGATCCTGGATCCTTCTTTTTTTTCTTCTAGACATGTAACTACAAAGAAGACATACTTCAAATTCAGCTGAAGTACTTCCGGGTAGCTCATCACCTCAGAAGATGGCTTTCTGCAATTAAAGAGCCCAAGTTAAAACATTTATGAAGTTGTTGCTATGTCTACATTCATGAGAATACATAGAAAATATATTTTATGCTTCAGAAAAAATAGTGAATCCATGACTGTGGTCAGTACAGTGTTCCCTCGCCACTTCGCGCTTCATGGTTTGCGGCTTCAGTGCTTCGCGGGTTTTCCCAAAATATTCATCAAAAAATAAAAATGAAAAAATACAACCATGTCGGCAGCCACATGGTGGAAAGGAGCGTTGTTTCATGTGGATGCGCGAGAGCGAAGGATCCCTGCCTGTCAAACGAAGAGATGAGCTGACTCAGAGTCCATCCCACGGGCTCTCATAAAGGCGCGGGATGGGTTTCCGGTGCCACATCGACCCATGAGAGGACGAGTGGCTTTATCCCTGTGAGCTGATTGTCTGCGCATCATCGCAGCCTCACCTAGCATCTTCTCTTGTTGTATCTCGCCAGTCTTGTCCATGATGTGGACTGTCTCGCATACTGTATTTTAGTGTTGTGTTGGCGATCACTTGTTTTGTTTAAGCGATCACTTTTTTTATAAATTAAGCACTTATAATGCCGCCTAAGCGCTGTGCCCCTGCGAAAGCTTCCTCCGGGGCGCCCAAGAGGAAGAAGATGATGACCATCAGTGAAACAGTGAAACTTTTAGATATGATCAAAGAGGGCAGAAGTGATGCATCTGTGGCACGCCATGACGGGGTGAATGAATCTACAGTGCGAATCTTACAGGAAGCAAACATCCGCAAAACTGCTTCCATAACCTTCAATAAAGAAGCGAAACGTGTGGTAACTCCGCGTCATAACAGAATTGTGAACATGGAAGCTGCACTGGCATTGTGGATTGCTGATGGCAGGAAAAAGACAGTGAGTTTGGACACTAATATGATCAGGACAAAGGCCAAAGCTCTCTACGACCCAATCTTGCCCGATGACGACCATGAAGAGGCTGAAGAAGGTG
>PVKE010035734.1:0-16702 GCA_004027555.1 Craseonycteris thonglongyai
AGTACAGTATTGTACAGTACAGTACAGTAGTACAGTACAGTACTGTATGTGCTAAAAGCACAACAAAAATCAAAAAAAGTCACTGAAAGTACTCACAGTGTACTTTTTTCTGTGTCTCTTTCTCTCCACGATCTTCCTACAGGAAGTCACAACCATGTGACAGCCAGGAAATAGCATTAAAATGGCCGCAGCTCCTGTTTGTGAACCGAAGCGGAGTTCGTGAACCGGAGCATATTTTTATGAACTTTTCTGTTCGTGAACTGAGTTGTTCGTGAACAGAAGCGTTCGTGAACCGAGGTACCACTGTATGTACCACAGCTTTTTTTATCTAGTCATCTATCAAGGGGCACTTTGGTGGTTTCCATGTCTTGGCCACCATGAACAGCGCTTCAATGAATATTGGGGTGCATAAGTTTTTATGGACTAAGGTTTTCCAGTTGTTTGGGTAGATACCCAGAAGAGGGATTGCTGGGTCATAGGGTAGCTTCATTCCCAATTTTCTGAGGATTTTCCATCCTGTCTTCCAAAGCGGTTGTACCAATTTGTATTTCTACCAGCAGTGTATGAGGGTTCCTTTTTCACCACAGCCTCTAGCACTTGTTGTTCCTTGTTTTGTTGATTATAGCCATTCTAGAAGGTATAAGGTGGTATCTCATTGTGGTTTTGATTTGCATTTCCCTAATAGCTAAAGAAGTTGAACAGTTTTTCATGTTTGTTGTCCATTTGTATGTCTTTGTGGGTAAAATGTCTGTTTAGGTCTTCTGCCCATTTTTTAAATTGGACTGCTTGTTTTTTTGTTGTTGAGTTGAACGAGTTCTTTATATATTTTAGGTACCAGCTCCTTATCAGAGATATTGTTTGCAAATATTCTCTCCCAATAATTGGTTGGTTGTCTCTTTGCTTTGTTGATGGTTTCCTTTGCTGTGCAGAAGCTTTTTAGTTTGATAAAGTCTCATTTATTTATTTTTGCTTTTACTTCCCTTGCCATTCAATTCGTGTTCATAAAGTTCTCCCTGAACCCCAGGTCTATAAGTTTAGTACCAATGATTTCTTCTATACAATTTATTGTTTGGGGTTTTATTTGAAGATCTTTATTCCATTTTGAGTTAATTTTCATGTATGGTGAAAGATCACAGTTCAGATTCATTCTTTTGCATGCGGTTTTCCAATTTCACCAGCACCATTTGCTGATGAGGCTTTCTTTTCACCACTGTATATTTTTTGCTCCTTTGTTGAAAATAATCTGTCCATATATTTGTGGGTTTATTTCTGGATTTTCAGTTCTTTTCCATTGGTCTGTGTATCTGTTTTTCTGCCAATACCAAGCTGTTTTAATTATTGAGGCTTTGTAGTACAGATTAAAGTTAGGCAGTGAGATGCCCCCAGCTGTATTCTTTTTTCTTAGGATAGCTTTGGTGATTCAGGGTCTTTTGTGGTTACATATGAATTTGGTGATTTTTAAAATCTATTTATTGAAATAATGTCTGTGGGATTTTGATGGGAATAACAACATTGAATCTGTATACCGTATTGCTTTGGGTAATACGGCCATTTTAACTATGTTGATTCTTTCAGTCCATGAACATGGAATATCTTTCCATTTCTTTGTGTCTTTTTCAATTTCTTTTAATAATGTTGTATAGTTGTTAGTATATAAGTGCTTCATATTCTTTGTAAGATTTATTCCTAGGCATTTTATTTTTTTGTTTGTAGTTGCAAAAGGAATGGCTTTTCTCACCTCTCTTTTTGATGTTTCATTTTTGGCATATAAAAATGCAGTTGATTTTTGTACATTAATTTTGTATCCTGCAACTTTACTGTATTTGCATATTGTTTATAATAGATTTCTGATAGAGTCTTTAGAGTTTTCTATATAAAGGATGATGCCATCTACAAAGAGTGACAGTTTGATTTCTCTCCCAATTCGAATACCTTTATTTCCTTTCTCTTGCCTGATTGCTCTGGCTAGAACTTCCAGTACTATATTGAATAGCAGTGGTGACAGAAGGCATTCCTGTCTTGTTCCTGATTTTAGGAGGATAGGCTTCAGCTTTTCCCTGTTCAGTGTAATATTGCCTGAGGGTTTGTCATACAAGGCCTTTATTATGTTGAGGTCCTTTCCTTTAATCCCCACTGTTTTGATCATAAATGGGTGTTATATCTTGTGAAATGCTTTTTCTGCATCAATTGGGACAATCACATGGTTTTTATTTTGTTAATGTCCTATATTACATTGATTGATTTGCGTATGTTGAACCATCCTTGTGCCCCTGGGATGAATCCCACTTGATCGTGGTATATCATTTTTTTAAGGCAGTGTTATATTCTATTTGCTAATATTTTGTTTAGGATTTTTGCATCGGTGTTCATCAAAGACATTGGTCTATAATTTTCTTTTTTGGTATTGTCCTTCTAGGTTTTGGTATTAAGGACATGTTTGGCCTCATAGAATGAGTTGGGGAGTACTGCATCCTCTTGAATTTTTTGGAGTAGTCTGAGGAGGATGGGCATTAGTTCTTTGAATGTTTGATAAAACTCATTTGTAAAGCGGTCTGGTCCAGGGTTTATGCCTTTGGGGATGTTTTGGATAATTGTTTCAAGTTCTGTACTGTTGATTGGTCTATTTAGGTTATCCAGTTCTTGGTTCAGTCTAGATAAAGTATATGTTTCTAGAAATTTGTCCATTTCTTCTAGGTTGTCAAATTTAGTGGCATAAAGTCTTTCATAACAACTTCTTATGATTGTTTGTATTTCTGTAGTATCAGTCATAATTTCTCCCCTATTGTTTCTAATTTTTGGATATACCGGTATGTAATTTTTCTCTTTGTCCCTTGGTAAGCCTAGCCAATGGTTTGTCAATTTTATTGATTTTTTTTAAAGAACCAGCTTTTTGTTGTGTTCATTTTATCAATTGTTTTTCTGTTCTCAATTTCATTAAGTTCCGCTTTAATTTTTATTAGCTCTGTCCTTCTGCTGGCTTTGGGGTTCTTTTGTTCTTTTCGTAGTTCTTTAAGATGGGATGTTAGGATGTTTACTTCTGATGTTTCTTGTTTCTTGAGATAGGCCTGTGACGATATAAATTTCCCTCTTATTACTGTTTTCACTATGTCCCAATAGTTTTGGTATGTGATATTTTTATTGTTGTTAGTTTCTATATATTTTTTAAGCTCTTGTTTTATTTCTTTTTTTATCCAGTCATTTTTTTAATAGTATGTTGTTTGGTCTCCACATATATGTGATTTTTTTCTGCTTTCATTTTACAGTTGATCTCTAGTTTCAAAGCTTTGTAGTTTGAGAGTACACTTGGTATGATTTGAATATTCTTGAATTTGCTGAGGCTGGATTTTTGTCCCAGGATATGGTCTTTCCTTGAAAATGTTTCATGTGCACTAGAAAAAAATGTATAGTCCTGTGTTACAGGATGGAGTGTCCTATAAATGTCAATTATGTCCAATTGCTATACTGTATCATTGATGGGTGCTATTTCCTTATATATTTTCTGCTTGGATTATCTGTCCAGTGTTGTCAAGGGGGTATTGAGGTCCCCTGCTATAATTGAGTTTTTGTCAGATTCTCTTATTAGATCTGTTAGTAATTGCTTTGTAAATCTTGGTGCGTCCTCATTAGGGGCATATATATTAGCAAGTTTCATGTTTTCTTAATGTACTTTCCCTTTTAGCATTATGAAATGTCTATCTTTATCTCTTATTTAAGGTGACCAGATTTTAACATTGGTAAAGTGGGACACCATTGACCCGGGGTGAGGGGGTTCTTGATTAAAAATTTGATCTATCTCCCGCCGTTCCCTACCTTGTCGTGCATTCTTTCCAAAAATCGGGACTTTTTTAAAATGTCGCGGGACGCGGGACAAATTGTTAAAAATCGGAACTGTCCCGCCAAAAGCGGGACGTCTGGTCACCCTACTCTTATTACTTTTTTTATCCTGATATGTATTTCATCAGAAATCAGTATGGCCACTCCTGCTTTTCTCTGAATGCCATTTGCTTGTTTTCCTCCCTTTCACTTTGACCCTGTGTTTGTCCTTGTGGCTGAGGTGTGTGTCTCTTGTAGACAGCATATGGTTGGGTTTTGTTTTTTAATCCAGTCTATTCTGTGCCTCTTTATTGGTGAATTCAGTCCATTTACATTTAGGGTGATGATTGATATGTGAGGATATCCTGTACCCATTTTTCCCTTTTTATTTCTTTGTTGCCCCAACTTTTCTCCATTTATTTTGATTTCTTGATTCAGGTCAAATAGCCTCCTTTAGTATTTTTTGAAATGCCAGCCTTGTGCTGGAGAATTACCTTAGCTTCTGTAGATCATTTATTCCTCCTTCATATCTAAAGGTTAATTTTGCTGGATAGTTAATTCTTGGCTGAAAATTTCTCTCTTTTAAATTTTTGAAAATTAGACTTCACTCCCTTCTGGCTTGCAGAGTTTCTGCTGAGAAGTCTGATTACAGCCTGATAGGTTTTCTGTTGAAGGTTTTTTTTGCTTTTGTTTTTTTCCCAGCCGGCCTTGAGGATTCTTTTTTTGTCTTTGGTTTTTGACATCTTCAGTATAATGTGCCTTGGAGAAGATCTGCTGGAGTCTAGGTAGTTAGACTGTTTTCCTCTTGAATTTGGGATTCCAATTCTTTCCATACATTAGGAGAGTTTTCATCTATCTGCTTTAATAGGCTCTGAGAAGATTCCAACTCACTTTCTTCTGGTATCCCTATTATTCTAATGTTGCTCTTTCTAATGGAGTCAAATAGTTCTTGAAGAGATCTTTAATTTCTCATGACTCTCAGATCTCTTTTGCTTCCTTCTGTGAAATTTTCATGTTTCTATCTTTGATGTCACTACTTCTTTCCTCCACCTGGTCAGCCCTGTTTTCTATGCTGGTTAGCTGTTTTCTCAATTCTCCTATTATGCCTTTCATTTCCAAAAGTTCCTTTTGGTTCTGCTCTAACTTCTAAATTTTGTTGATGAAGTATTTATTTTGATAAGAAATTTTCTTATTGAGCTCATTTAACTGTGTCTGTGTACATTGCCAACATTAATTGAGCTCTCTGAGTGCCTTGAGAATTGCAGCCCTGAATTCTTTTTCACTTAGATTATACTTCCAAATCTGTAAGTTCCTTTTCTAGAGATTTTTCATTTTCTTTTGGAATGGCTTTAGACTCTGAGGTGTTTGTTGCACTTGATGTTTTGTTTGTTTGTTTATTTGTTTGTTTTTGCTTTAGGCATGAGTATACTTACCCTCTGGGGGCTTTCCTAGAAGATGGGCTTCTCTTTTTCTTTTTAAGATTTATTTTATTGTTTTGACAGAGAGAGAGAGACAGAAAGAAGGGGGAGGGCCCAGAACAGTCTCCATAGTTGTGCGTCATCAGTTCAATATGGTTTCATTACACACCTGTGTGTGGGGCCACGCAGGGCAGGAACCGGGCTGGGGGCCTCCTGCATGGGAGGCTCACCCTGGCAAGAAATAAACTGGGGGCCTTCTGCATGTGAAGCACACCCCAGTTCAGCATATGGATCCGCACGAGCCAGGGCTGGGACTCTGTCCTCTGACCTTGGGGTTGGAAAGTGAGCCCTTAATCCACTGAGCCATCCTGGCTTCCTCCCTTTTTTTTTTTTTTTTTTGACCTAGTTGTCTTAGTCTTGACACTCCCCCTCTTTGGGAAAGTGAGGTGGGCCGTGGCATGGTATGTCTCTGATGTCAGTGTCAGAAAAGGCTGGCTGCTGCATCTGTGTTTTGCAGTCTTCCTGGATTCTCTTATCTGTTCACACAGTGGCCGGTTTAGTTGGGGATGGCCCAGGTTTGCGTCACAGGGTAGTTGCAGTTTGCCTTTTTCCTCTCACTGGACAGCAGGTAGTAGTTGCAGTTCAGTTGAGGGCGAATAAGTTTTGGGGTAGGGTTAGCAGAAACAGTTTCTGTGGCCTGGGATTGCAATCCAGGGTACTTGCTTAGCTGATAGAAGGAGGAGCAGTCAGGGGGTGGGGGAGTTTGGGGGTGTGCCTGAGACACAAGAACAAATTTCTCTGTCAGCAGAAAGGTTGGTGGGTCAGTGTGTGCACTGTCTTGACCCTTTTATAGGGGTGTGTTACACTTTTCCAGATCTCGGTTTAGAATCAGTTACACCCAGAGACAGTTTTTGTTTGAGTCCGTATTACTAGGCTTCAGGGTGCCAGCCCAGCTGGTATAGAGGCCAGTCCCGCTGTGAGTATGGAGGCTGGCACGAGGCTCAGCTTTCCACCTTCCTCCCCAGCCCTCGCTTGAGCCTCTGCTTTCCCAGCTGTGCTCTTGGCCTCACTGTCACCCAGAGACCATTTGCTCTTTTGAGTCCACACTTATGGGCTTCAGGGTGCCAGCCCAGCTGACTGGGTGCCACGCGGGCAGGCACAGCTGAGATAAGAATACAGATCCCATTGTGAGCAGGGAAGCAGGTCGCCAAAATGGAGGTGTGGCTCGGTCTTCCTTCTCCCCTGCCCGTGCCCACTCCTCTTCTCCGGCTACGCTTTGATTTTGAAAGCCCAGTTGCCCGGGAAGCATTTACCCTCACAGCTGTTTCATATTCAGATCAGCTGAATCTATAGGCCAGAGACACCAAGAGCGACAAGCTGCTGCTGGTGCCCTATTTCTTCTCTTCCCTGGGCAGTGTAGCAGCCTTTGCTCCATGGTCCCTATTCCACCCTACGGCGCTGTGATCTGAATGGGGCACAGCATGCCGCCACTTGGGTTTAGATTTTAAATTGTCCACAGTTTCATGGGGCCACAGCTCTTTTTGGTTCTCTGCTTCCAGCCTGCCCAGGATCTAGCTCCACTTTGATCTGAGTCCCCCAATTCCCCTTTTTCTGCCAACCTTGGGTTGTGTTCTGCGACCCCATCTCCGCACTGCTCCTTCCTCTTCTCCCCTGCTCCCCGTTTTGCTCTGACCTTCAGGTGTTGTCTTGCGTTGTGTGGCTATCTCAACTGAGGCTGTGCTTCTCAGGGTTTCCCCTGTGGAGTCCCCTTTGTTTGAATGTCCCTTCCCAGGTAGGTTTTGGGTTTTTCCTCTCACTCCTTCATCTTCTCTCTCCTCTCAATCTATTTTTTTTATTCTCTGTAAGTAACTGTTAGTTGCTTTTGTTTCTCAGGAAACTGTTAGTTTTGTCTCCTTATCTTGGTGTCTTTTTGTGCCAGCATTGTCGCTCAGTTTTGGGGATGAGGGGTTTATTTTGAACTGAAGATTGGACTTTACCCCTTTATTATTATTACATTTTATATGTAATATCTTTTTTTGAAACTGACTAATATGAGTCTATGGTGTATGCTCTGTGTCTTAGTTTTTTTTTAAACAGCTTTATTGATATATATTAGTATAATTCTCATAAATTTCACCCATTTAAATGTACAATTAAGTGGTTTTTATTGTATTTATAGTTATGCAACAATCATCACAATCTAATCTTAGAGCACTTCTATCACCCTAAAAAGAAATTCCATACCCATTACCAGTCATTCCTCATTTCTTCCTCCCTATGCACAGGCAACCACTAATTTGCTTTATCTTTACATGCCCATTCTGTACATTTAAAATGAATGGAATCATACAATACGTTCTCTTATATCTGGCTTCTGTTATTGAGCATAATGCTTTCACAATTCATCCATATTATCATATGTATTACAACTTCATTCTTTCATAGTCAAATAATATTTTACTGTATGGATATACTCTAATACATTTAATTTATTCCTTCATCAGTAGATGGATATTTGGTTTGTTTCTGCTCTTTGGCTGTGTTGAATAAGGCTGCTGTGAATATTCATGTATAATTTTTTATGTGGATATATGTTTTCATTTCTCTTGAGTATATACCTAGGAGTAGAATTAGTGGGTCATATTTTGTATGTTTTTAACATTTTTGAGGAACTGCTAAAGTATTTTCTGAAGTTACTGGATTTACTGAAGTTCCACCACCATTGTATGACAGTTACAATTTCTCTCCGTCCTCACCAGCATCTGTGTTTTTTATTATAGCCATCTTGGTGGGTATGAAGTGGTATTTTTGTTGTTGTTTTGTTGTTGTTGTTTTTTGTTTTTTGTTAAATTTATTGGGGTGACATTAATTGATATCAGTTGCATTGTTTCCAGGTATACAATTCTACATTACATTGTCTATTCATTGCATTATGTGCTCACCACCCAGAATCAGCTCACTTTGAAGTGGTTTTGATTTGCATTTTTTTAATGACTAATGATGTCGAACATCTTTTCATGTGCTTATTTATCATTCATATGTCTTCTTTGGAGAAATGTCTACCACTATTTAGAAACTGTGCCCATTTCTTAAATTGGCTTATTTGTCTTTTTATTGTTGAGTTACAGTTTTCTATATATTCTGGGCATGTCTCTTATTATATATATGACTTACAAATAATTTCTTTTATTCTGTGGGTTGCCTTTTCACTTTCTTGATGGCATTATTTGCAACATGAAAGTTTTAAATTTTGATTTAGTCTAATTTATCTATTTTTTTCTTCTGTCATTTATGCATTTGGTGTTGTAGCTGAAAAGCCATTGCCTAACTCAAGATCACAAAGTTCTACTTCTATATTTTCTTCTAAGAATTTTATAGTTTTAGCTCTAATATTTAGGTCTATGATTTATTTTGAGTTGATTTTTATGAATAGTGTGAGGTAGAGGTCCCACTTCATTCTCTTGCATGACTTCATTTTTCTTGCATGTAGATATCCTCTTGTCCCAGCACTGTTTGCTCCCCATTGAATTACCTTGGCATCCTTGTTGAAAATTATTTGAACTTAAATCTTAGAGTCTATTTCTGGACTTTCAGTTTTATTCCGTTTATCTATATGTCTATCTTTATAACACCAGTACCACTTTTTCCTGATTAATTTAGCTTTATGGTATGTTTTGAAATCAGGAAGTATGAGTTTTTCAGTTATGCTCTTTTTCAAGATTGTTTTAAAAAAAAAAGATTGTTTTGATTATTTTAGAATCAGCTTGTCAATTTCTCTAGTAAATTTAGCTTAGATCTTTTTTTAAGAATATATTTTATTTTTTTGGAGTAGTTTTATTTAGGATTTCAGAAAAATTGAGCAGAAGGTGCAGAAAGATTCCGTATATTCCTTTTCTCTATAAACACACCCACTGTTTTCCCTGTTATTAACATTATGCATTAATTGGGACATTTGTTATAATTGATGAACCAATATTGACAAAATATTATTAACTGAAGTCCATAGTTTACATTAGGGTTAATTGCTTGTCTTGTACAGTTCTGTAGGTTTTGACAAATGTATAATATCATTTATTTGCCATTACAATGTGACCACAATAGTTTCATTGCCCTAAAAATTCCCTGTGCTTCCCCACCAGGCCCTTCTTCCTACCCGCCACCCCAATCCCACACAGGCCAAGCCCCTGACAACCACTCATCTTTCTTACTGTCTTTTCAGTATGTCATATAGTTGGGATTATGTACTATGTAGCCCTTCTAGGTTGGCTTGTTTCACTAAATATGTATTTATAATTTCTCCATGTCATTTTTTTTTTAAGATTTATTTTATTGATTTTTTACAGAGAGAAACAGAGACAGAGAGAGACAGAGAGAACGGGGATGGCCCAGAGCAGTCTTCATAGTTGACATCAGTTTTTCATATAGTTTCACTCCACAGGTGGGCACAGGGCTGCGCAGGGCAGGAACTGGGCCAGGAGCCTCCCACATAGGTCCCGGCAAGAACTGAACTGGGGGCACACCCCAGTTCAGCATGTGGGTCCGCATGGGCTGGGGCCGGGACTCAATACTCGGTCCTGGGGGCTTCAAAGCGAGCGCTTTACCCGCTGAGCCATCCCAGCTTTCCCCATCCATGTCATTTTTTGCATGATAGTTTCTTTCTTTTCTTTCTTTCTTTTTTTTTAAATAGGTTTATTTTATTGTATTTGACAGAGACAGAGACAGACAGACAGAAGTGGGAGGGCCCAGAGCAGTCTCTATAGGTGTACATCATCAGTCTTTGACATGGTTTCATTACACACAGGTGGGCAGGGGCTGTACAGGGTGGGAACTGGGCTGGGGGCCTCCCGCATGGGAGGCATGGCCCCTTGAGCCAGGAACTGAACTGGGGGCTTCCCGCATGGGTAGCATACCCCAGTTCAGCATATGGGTCCACATGGGCCGGGGCCGGGATTCAATCCTTGTTCCCCAGGGCTAAAAAGCGAGCGCTTAACCCACTGAGCCACCTCAGCTTCCTCTTATTTCTTTTTATTGCTAATTTATTTTTAATTTTATGGATGTACCACAATTTGTTTATTATTTACCTATTAAGGGATATCTGAATTGGTTCCAAGTGTTGACAATTAAAAATAAAGCTGCTTCAAAGATCCATGCACAGGTTTTTGTGTGGACATAGATTCTCAACTCACTTCAGTAAATACCGAGGAGCACAGTTGCTGGATCATATGCTAAAAGTATTTTTACTTTGGTAAGAAACTGCCAAACTGCCTTCCAAAGTGGCAGTAACATTCTGCATTCCCATCAGCAATGAATGAGAATTTCTATTGTTCCACATCCTGATCAGCATTTGATGTTGTCAGTGTTTTGAATTTTAGCCATTCTAATAAGTATATTATTGTTATGTCATTGTTGTTTTATTTTGCTGTTTCCTAATGACATGATGTTGAGCATTTTTTTATATGCTTTATTTGCCATTTGTATATCATTTGTGGTGAGGTATCTGTTTGTACGTATCTTTAGCCCATTTTAAAATTTAGTTGTTCATTTTCTTACTGCTGAGTTTTAATAGTTTTGTTTTTTTTAATATATATCATTTCTTTATCAGTTAAGTCTTTTACAAATGTTTTTTTTCCAGTCTGTGGCTTATCTTCTTATCTCTTGATTGTGTCTTTTGTAGAGCAGAAGTTATTAACTTTGATGAAGTCCAACTTATCTATTTTTTCTTTCATAGATTATACCTTTGGTATTGCAAGCTAGAATTATTTTAAATATTTTTTTATTGTTTTGAAAGTAAGTGAGAGAGAGGGGGGGAGAGAGAGAGAGAGAGAGAGAGAGAGAGAAGGAAGGAGAGCCCAGAGCAGTCTCCAAGGTTGTACATCATTAGTTGTGACATGGTTTTATTCCACACAGGTGGATGTGGGGTAGTGCGGGGCAGGAACCAAACTGGGACCTCCCACACGGGAGGTGAGAACCTTCGCCATCATCCTGGTGGTTACCAGTCCATTGCAGTTCAGCATATGGGTTTCCATGGGCTGGGGCCAGGATTAGATCTTTGGACCTCATGGTTGCAAGACAAGCACTCAATCTGCTGAGCTATCCCAGTACCCACCAGCTGGAATTGTGATAAAGATTGCATTGAATCTGTAGATCAATTTGGAAAGTATTGCCATGTTAACAGTATTAAGTCTTCTTAAGGATGCCAGGATACCTGTTATTGAGCACTTGCCTCACAATGGTGAAGTCTGGGGTTTGATTCCCGGCTCTGGCCTGTGCAATCCCATGTAATGAACTGTGGTGTAACTTTTAACCTCTGGGATTGCTCAGCGGCAAAGGTGCTCACCTCCCATGCGGAGGCCCCTGGTTCGGTTCCTCACATGGCTCCACAGCTGCCTGTGTGGAATGAAACTATGTCACAACAAATGGAGACTGCTCTAGGCCCTCCCACCTTCTCTCTCTCTCTCTCTCTCTCTCACACACACACACCTTCTCTTAAATCTTAAAAAAAGAATTGCTAGGGCTTTGCTTTTCCTTGCGCGTACTATGTTATTAAAATCGTGCTTTAATATTCAACAAAATGGGAAGCATATTGACATTTTAGATGACAATAATAAGCTTTTCTTCTTAAAATTATAGAAAAAGAACATGTACAAAAGTGAATGCGGGAGAGAAGTACTTTAAGAAAAGCAATGCTATAAAAGTTTTTAAAAAGCTGTTCCCTTTTTGAGGAAATTTAGGTTTTCTCTTTGTTATTTTGGTTTGGTTTGAACAACATCTGTAATGTTGAAATGATGCTCTATGAGGATAAGTTAGAACATTTGTTTATGTTGAGCTCTCTGCGACTCATGAAATAGCTAAGTATAAAAAATTTTCCCTGAAAGCTCATAGTTATGTAAATATTTTTACCAGCATGACTGCAAGGCAACACAGTCATTCCTGCCACTCCTACAAGTTGCTATGCACAGGGTGGCCCCTACTCATATAAATATTTATTTTGTGCTTCTGACAGGAAAGAAACCTAGCTTTAAACATCAAGAAAGTAAAATTGTCATCTTGATGTATTCTTGATCATATACTGAGTGGTTTAGCTCTCCTATTTCAGGGGGGAAAAAGTGGTAACAAGATTTTTGCATTTAACAAGATCTTTCTAGCTTTTCTTCTTCTTTGAGAAAAGAATGTTTAAAATTGGGATCAATATTATGCCTTTACTCCAGAAATCTCAAGACCCATTTTGTATTAAGAACTAAAAAATAACTATTAGTTTGTGAGTACTTTGTTAATACTTATGGTCATATTTAGGATGATATAAATATTACATTTCATGAAAATATTCAGATTCAGAGATTGTTGATGCATTATTTTAGCACTTCACTGGTTATCTGAATATTTATTTAGCACTTTTATGTACTAAATCAACAGTCTGCTTCTTTATTCTAAAAATTGATTTGACTACTAAGTAAATTTTAGATTTCCTGAAATAAGTTGGGATTTTGAAATAGTTTTTTATTAATACTAGCTTTTAAAGTGGATTTTCTCTTAAGCTAAAAATATAAAAATAGTACAGATTACTTCAGGGCTTTCTTAATCACAGTAAACTAAAAAATTAACTCTCTGGCTTTTTTCTTAATCAATGCTAATTAAATTCTAATTAGTTTCTTGCTACAGTTATCTTGATTTGTTACTATACTAGTAGTATTTTGGTTCACAATATACGGTACAGTGTTTTCTCTTACAAACATTACCTTATTTGCCTATGGTATTTTTTTCTTTTTGTTATACATCTCTGCTCTGAAAAATTGTGGCTCTAACTCATTTTTGTCCTGATTTGCTTCAGTTTAATACCTCATGAAAATATTTGAAATTATCCAAAAGTAATGAGTTAGGCCTTATGTAATTTAAGGAAAGAATAAGTCATTGTTTCCCTTCAAATGTTTAATGCACTTAGAATAGCTGCTAAAATTTATAAGTAGAGACTAAATTTTGTTTTCACTGGCTGCTTCACCTGTTGAATTTTAGATTATAACATAAGTGAGGATTTCATTGGGATATGTGGAAATTTTTTTTTTTTTTTTTTTTTTTTTTTTTTTTGTGGCTCTTAAATGTTTAATTACTTGATTTGAACAGGGGAATTAAAAAAAACAGAAAAATCAAGACAGGCATGGCTTTAAGATTTTTTGTATTCAATTCGTTCTACTTTCACGTCATCTCCAATTAGCTGATACACGTAAGTGACAACTGTAGAAGCCTGGATATCCATCAACACAAATGAAGGAATAATATTTGTTTCCAAGGCATTATATGCTCCAGTGGCAGAACCGGGGTTAATGTAAAATTTATTTTCATGTTCAAATGCTTCAAACTTATGTGTGTGTCCCGAGATAAGAATGTCCACATCAAACTGCCTCTGCAACAGGGCTAAACTGGCCATATCTCCCCATGGAATAACTTGATGTCCATGGATCAAACCAATTTTGAACTGCCCAACAGTCACAACTTTCTGTTCAGGATAATTCAGATTCTCATCGAAGTCTCCTCTCACAATATGAACATCACCAGCCAGAGTCTTGAGATAGTCATAACTCTCTTTGGTGCAAAGATTTCCAGTGCAGAGAATGTGCTGAATCTTTCCCGGCACCAGCAGTTTTTTGAATTTAGCCGGCAAACTGTTACACCGGTGTGGGATGTGCAGATCTCCTAATACCAACACCAACATCCTGTCACTGGGTTCCGCTCAGTCAGCACAGCCGCCGCCGCCCTCTTCCTCAGACTCCGATATGTGGAAATTTTTAAACAAAATAGGGAGAAATGTTCAAATGTAAAATAGAAAGAATAAATAGTAAAATAACCCCCACATTAACCTGTCATTCAGCTTTAGCAGTGATCAACATATGGCCAGTCCAGTCTCATCAATACCCACCTCCACCTTATCCCAGCAGGACTATTTTAAATAAATTCATTGGGAAACTTGTAAAGTAAGGATAAAAATTTTATCATTAGGTCTATATAAGAAATGGGTGCCACATGACCTATTTCACATATTCACATAATTCACAAATACGAGGTCTGTCTGGAAAAAAATTCAGCCACTGTCAATATGACAAGAACAGTTTTTGCACAACATCTATGTAACCTGGCAGCCAAGGAGAGGGCTGGAATGTGCATGTGTGAACAGGGACAACTCATTCAGTGGGGCGCTGGGCACTGTTGAATGAAAAAGTGTACTGTACAACCATCATATTTAAAATGACTGAGTAGAGCAATGAATCTGCATCAAATTTTGCATTAAGCTTGAACATTCCTCCATGGAAACTGTTCGGATAATTCATAAGGCTTTTGGGGATGATGCAATAAGTGCTGCACAAATAAAAGTGTGGCACAAATATTTCAAAGATGGATGAGAATCTTTTGAAAGTGAACTACGTTCTGGAAGACCTGCAGCAAGCAGAACACCTAAGAATGTGGAACGTGTACGTGCTGTAATCAAAGATCTGCAACTGACAGTGCAAGAACAAAAAGCTGATCTGGGGATTCCAAAAACTACTGTGTCTGAGATTTTGACTCAGGATCTTGGCATGAAACATGTTGTGGCAAAATTTGTTCCATGGCTTCTGCTGCTAGAGCAGAAGGAACATCATGCTACAGTTGCTAATGACTTGTGAACAGAACCTGGGAGAACTGTAAGGGCTCAAGGTGCCTACTTTGAAGGGGACTGAAGCATTATCATATTATGTATGATATTTCTTGTATATCATATCTTCTTCAATAAATGCCTCTATATTTCATATAAAATGGCTGGATACTTTCTGTACAGACCTCGTATGCATGAATTTGCATGCCCATTTATTTAGCCAAAAGGATAAATTCTGTTCTATGAAATGTTTCACCTAGGTTTATATTGCTTTCAGAGCAAAAGTTTACCAGTTAGAATTTAAAACAACATGATAATATGATTCAGCTCAGATATTTTTGTTCCAAGTTTGAATGTTTGCCTGATGTTCTTATTTTTTGTTTTATTTATTTATTTTTTTTTTAAGATTTAATTTATTGTTTTTGACAGAGAGAGACAGAGAGAAGGTTGAGGGCCCAGAGCAGTCTCCATAGTTGTACATTATCACTTTTCAACATGGTTTTGTTCCACACAGGTGAGCAGGGGCCATGCAGGGCAGGAACTGGGCTGGGGACCCCCTGCACAGGAGGCATGCCCCCTTGAGCCAGGGGCCAAACCAGGGAGTGAGAACCGAACTGGGGCCATCCTACATAGGAAGCGCACCCCATTTCAGCATATGGGTTTGCATGGGATGGGTCTGGAATTTGATCCTGGGTTCCCAGGGCTGCATAGTGAGTGCCCAACCTGCTGAACCATCCCAGCTCTCCAAGATTTATCTTTATTGTTTTTTTTGACAGAGAGAGACAGAGAGAAAGGGTAGGGCCCAGAGCAGTCTCCATAGCTGTACGTCATTAGTTTTCCATATAATTTCACTCCACAGGTGGGTATAGCACTGCCAGGGCAGGAACTGGGCAGGGGGCCTTCTGCATGGGCCCTGGCAAGAACTGAACTGGGGACACACCCCAGTTCAGCATATGGGTCTGCACGGGCTGGGTCCGGGATTCAGTCCTTGGGTCCTGGGGCTGCAAAGTGAGCACTCAGCCCCAACTTGCTGAGCCATCTTGGCATCCCCCCAAACTTTAAATAACATCTAGAATAGTCCTTCACACAGAGAACAAATATTTTATTATTAGCCTGGTTCTAAACTTGTAAGAGCAGTGGTGGTACGAATAGCCTTGAGTCAGAACACCTAATGTCAGAGACTCAGTTGTGTGAACTCAGATGAATCACTAACCCACTCCTCAGAACTTTTCATCTGTACTGTGAGCAATATCCATACTTTCTCAGACTTTAGACTAGGGAAACATGATATGGTCATTAACTGGCTGAACCAATAAGAGAATTAACTATTAAATCCAACTCACTGGTTTTGCAACTCTTAGCCAATGACACTTATTTTACCTTATAAACAGTAATTAAACTTGGGCAACAGCACTTCTAATTGTATTCAGGTACTGAGAGTGAAAGATATAATGCCTTTAATTAAATAACTTAAAGGATATCTAAATTTAATAATGGATTCATTCTAAGAAAGAGTAGTAACTCAACAAGAAAAAAACAAGCAATCCAATTAAAAAATGGGCAGATGACCTTAACAGACACTTCTCTCAGGAAGACATACATATGGCCAACAGATATATGAAAAAATGCTCCACATCACTAGCAATTAGAGAGATGCAAATAAAAACCACAATGAGATACCATCTTACACCTGTTAGAATGGCTATAATCAACAAGACAAGGGATAACAAGTGCTGGAGAGGTTGTGGACAAAAAGGAACCCTCATACACTGCTGGTGGGAATGTAAACTGGTACAGCCACTATGGAAGGCTGTATGGAGATTCCTCAAAAAATTACGAATGGAATTAC
>PVKE010035735.1:0-16736 GCA_004027555.1 Craseonycteris thonglongyai
GGGCACTTCAGGTTGCTGTCTTAGCTGTGAGATAGCAGGGTAGTAAAGGTGTGGCCAGGGGTGGGGGCATGTGAGTAGGAGCTAGGGCGGGCCTGAGACACAATAGCAGATTCCTCTTTCAGCAGGGGGGCTGGTGGTTCAGTAGGGGCGGGGCGCAGGAGCTCTGGTCTTTCCTCCTCCTGGCTGCCCCTCCTTCAATTGTATCTGTAAGGCACGCCCACAGGGCAGCACTTGGATGGGCTGGGGCTTGGCAGTGGCCCCGGTCGGCCGCACAGCCCTGCGCACAGGCAATGACACCACGGAGACCCGGCAGGCAGCTCAGTTGCGTGCGCGGTCCGCAATGCCCCAGAGGCCCGGTGGGTGGGATGCCAAAAGCCCAGCTGCGCGCTTACAAGCAGGCAGCAGTGCTACCGCGGCCTGGTGAGCAGGGCGCCGAACGCCGGTCCTGCGAGCAGGCAGCAGTGCTGCGGCGGCCTGGCGAGCAGGGTGCCAAAAGCCCTGTAGCACACCGGTGAGCAGGCAGCGGCGCTGCGGGGTGGCCCGGTGGGCGGGGCACCAAAAGCCCGGTGCATGCACTCAGTGATGCGCAGCGGCCCAGTGGGCGGGGCGCCGAGAGCTCAGCCACGCACTTCCGCGCAGGCAGAGTCACTTCCACGCAGGCAGAGTTGCGGCAGCGGCCTGGTGAGCGGGGCACCAAAAGCCCAATTGCACGCTGGCAAGCAAGCAGCGGTGTCGCTGCGGCCCGGTGGGCGGGGCGCCGAAAGCCCTGCGCGCACAGGCCGTAGCTCGGGTGGCAGCCGCTCTACGCTCCCGGCTCTGTTGAGACCGCCGGATTCACTCCAAGCGCGTCCAATGCAGCTATGCCCACTCAAGCCCCAGCCCTGACTCCAAGAGCCCTGTCCTCAGAAGGCGCTCCCTCACAGTCAGTCTCCTCCGTAAATCAGGGGCGCTGAGCCCTTGCGGGCTGGTGCCCTGCTCTCACCCCGCCCGCTGGGAAGTGCCGCCGCCCTGCTCCACAGTCCCTGCTCCACTTTAGGCTCTGTGATCTGATTAGGGCACTGTGTGCTGTCCCTTGAGTTTGGATGTTAAATTGTCCACAGTCTTGTGGGGCTTCCACGCTCCCTAGGTCTCGGCTTCCAGCCCGCCCTCGATCCAGCTCCACTGTGACCGTAGTCCCCCAATCCCCCTTTTTTTTTGCCAGCCCCGCGCCGTGCTCCGAGTCTCTGTCCCCGAACCGCTGCTTCCCTTTTCCTCGCCCGCTCTCCCCTTTTTTCTCTAACCTTTGGGTGTTGTTCTGCGTTGTGTGGTTCTCTTAGTTGAGGTTTCTTCTCAGGGTTTCCCCTGTGGATTCTCCTCTGTTCACAAGGCCCTTCCCAGGCAGTTATCAGCGTTCTCCTCTCATGCCGCCATCTTGGATCTGTCCGACTATATTCTTTATGCTGTACTATATATCTCTATGACCATCCTGTAACTATCAATTTGTATTTTTTAATCCCTTTATCTTTCTTACCCAATCCCCCAAACCCCATCCTATCTAGTAACCATCAGTTTGTTTTCTGTATTTTATGGGTTTGTTTCTGTATTGTTCATTTATTTAGTTCTTTAGATTTCACATATAAGTGAGATCAGATAATATTTATCTTTCTCAGTGTGACTTATTTCACTTAGCATTACACCTTCTAGGTCCATTTATGTTGTGGCAAATTGTAACATTTCATTCTTTTTATGGAAGGGTAATATTCCATTTTTTATATGTAATACCTCTTCTTTATCTAATCATCTGTTGATGGATATTTTGGTTGTCTCCATATCTTGGATATTTTAAGTAGTGCTGCAGTGAACACTGGGTTGCATATATTTTTTGGAATTAGTGTTTTGGATTTCTTTGGATAAATACCCAGGGATGAGTGGAATTCCTAGGTGGTAAGGTAGCTTTATTTTTATTTGTTGAAGAATGTCCATATTATTTTCCATAGTGGCTGCACCAATGTTTAATCCCACCAACAGTGTACAAGGGTTCACTTTTCTCCACATTCTCGCCAGTACTTGTTGTTTGTTGGTCGTTGATTTATTGATGATGGCCATTTTGTGAGGTAATATCTTGTTGTGGTTTTAATTTGCATTTCTCTGATGATTAGTGATGTTGAGCATCTTTTTATATGCCTATTGGCCATCTGTATGTCCTCTGGAGAAATGACAGTTCAGGTCCTCTGCCCATTTTTAAATTGGATTGTTTGTTTCTTTTGTGTTGAACTTTATGAGTTTTTTCTTTATAGATTTTGGATATTAACCCCTTATCATACATATCACTGGTGAATATTTTATTCTATTTTGTAAGATGTCTTTTCATTTTATTGATGGTTTTCTTCTCTGTGCAAAAACATTTTAGTTTGGTGTAGTTCCATTTGTTTATTTTTCTTTTGCTAACCACTAATCAAAAGCACTTTTCCTTGTTTCACATTCACTTCTTAGTCTTTATATTTTTGTCAAAAAATACCAAGTTACCCTAATGCCTCTTTGTATCTTTTGGTTTGGGGACAAGACTTCAGTTCATAAGAATACTTTATTTTCTTCTGAGTGGAAGTGTTTTTTGTTTTCTTCCAGATAAACTTCAGATCTGTGTCTTTTTTTTTGTTAAATTAGTGGCCACTCATGATTTGTCCTGAGTTAACATTGAAAATATTTAATAACAGAACTGTTTCAGAACTAAAATCAAAATTCCAAACACAGTCCCATATTGTTTTATCACCTTTTTAAATCTAACGTATTTTAAAGCATTCCATGAAGGCTGCCATTAAGTTATAAAGTGCATATGTGTATTTAAAACTCAGGTACTCTTTGTACAAAAACCACATCCTCATATTGATAAGGTGGACTCTTCAGACAATATTTGTTAAAGCAATGGGTTGTATTATTCTTGGAAAGATTTTTCTTTTGACAGAGACAAGGCAGAGGGCCCCGAGCAGTCTCCATAGTTGTATGTCATCAGTTTTTTTAGGTGGTTTTGTTCCACACAGGTGAGTAGGGGTCGCACTGGGTAGGGGGCTGTGCAAGGCAAAAACCAGGCCAGGGGCCTCCCATGTGGGAGGCATGCCCCCACAAGCTAGGGGGCCCTATCAGAGGCCTCCCACTGGGAAGCTTGCACTGGCAAGAACTGAACCGGGGGCCACACCCCAGTTCAGCACATGAGTCCGCATGGGTCAGGTTAGGGATTCAATCCTCGATCCCTGGGGCTGCAAAATGAACACTCAACTCACTGAGCCATCCCAGTTTTCCTATTCTTGGAAAGATTTGTTGTTTAAAAATTCCTGCAAAATTATTGAAATCATGACATATAGGTGACCACTTACTACTAAATATAGGCCTTACCTGGCTGTATTTATGTGGATACTCAATAGAGGTTCAGTGTTATTTACTTTGCTACTACATTCACTAATCCTTAGGAATGATTACATTAGAACTTGACAGTTTAAGGGTTTGAAAAGAATATATTTTTTCTCTGTTGCTTATTGACACTGATCAGTATTTAATGTATTTGCTAAATATAATCTTAGTCATATCCGGCTTGGTATAGAAGGGAAAAGCATGGGCTTTTGAGAAATACAAACTTGTTTTAGACATGCCTTTTTTTTATTTTTTAGTATTCGAAGTATAGATGTAGACAGTTTAGTTAGAACTCTAAGCCTGAATATCTCATTTTAAAATTGAAAATATTTTATTAGAGTTTTGTAAGGATTAAATAAGTTTTATGATCTTCAGAGGATCTTAAACACTTTGTTAAATGAACAGGACTGCCATGATAATTTAGAACTAAGAGATTTATTATGCTACAAAACATACATATAGGCTACATATTCATATATTGGGTTACTAATTTATAAATTTCAAGAATAATTCAATTAAATTCTTGGTATATGAATGGAAATAATGTCACCTTTTGGACTTGTGTGTATTTACAAATATATATACACACATAACACAAAACTTAAATAGTAGGATATGAAATATTATTTGGTTGTAAGGGACAACAATATTAGGATCCTTGTGTGTGTTGTGTACAGTAGAACTAAGGGTTGAAATTTGGTGAGAACTGATGCTTCTGTGCACAGTTTTTCATAACCCTGAGTTAAGGTTGCTGCAAGCTGGATGTAACAATAATAAGGACAGCTATGAGCCTAATTAGTTCAAAGGGATGAATTTTGTCCACATAGTAAATTTTTCTTAGGGAAGATGATTGATAACAAAAATCAAGGCAGGAGATTGGAGGAAGGGTTACCAACTTGTCAAGTACGTGTATATCAAATCAACGGTTAATAATAATGTATTGTATACTTAAAATTGGCTATGATGCTAGGTATTAAACTGCCCTCCCCCCTGCCACCATACAATTGGTAAATAGATAGATAGCAGTGATGGATAAATTATTTGTTTTGATTGTGGTGATCTTTTCACAATGCATACAGATGTCAAAACATCAATTTGTATACCTTAAACATTTACAGTTTTTAAATGTCAAAAATATCTCAATAAAGGTTTATTTTATTTTATTTTTTTAAACAAAGGTGCACTGACTTCCCTTGATAGTGACCATCTCTTCTTAAGAGTAAAAGAACGGCCAGGACCTGAGCATGGGTAATGGAGGGAGAAATACATAACAAGGTTGATTAGAGGAGAGAGCTCAAAAGCAAAAAAGATATTGAGGACAAGTTAGGGGAACGGTGATGGAGAGGTTCAGGTTATGGTTAAAAATCTCTACAAGATGAGTGAGTTGAACCACCAGAGTTAACTGGATGAACCTATTCCTATTTCAAGATTAAATTAATGGTACTAACATCCTTTCTGCAATAATAGCATCATTTCATTGAGTGTGACATTGCTTCAGATGGCAGAAGGTCACAGGTACTGAGGGAATGATCTAAATGGTCAATAAAAAACATACAAATCTGTATTAATGATGTATTGGTTTCTTTTTTTCAACATTTTAGTCTAAGGTTTATTTCTCTAAAATATCTTCCTGAATTTAATATTAAACTCAAAACATTTGTCCGTAGTGTTAGAACCTGAATTGACCATTTTATGGTTCACAGCACTAGAAAATATTTTTCCCTTTTGGTCAGTACTCACTTGCTAAATTAGATTGAGTATACAACACTCTAAGCAGCCATTGAGAGAGGTACTTAGAAAAAACAAAACATTTTTACAACCTCATTTATTTGGACATACTGACATTTGTCACCCTCCACTGAGTTCTTTATTTCTGTCCTAGCTGTAAAAGTACATGATAAGTATAAAATACATTGAGTACACATAGTTATTTTCCCTTTCTTAGCAGCAGTAGCAGCAGCTGCAGCATCTGCCCAATATCTGGCTCTGTAATGGGACAGTTGCTTACTGAAGTTAGAGTCTTCTAGTTTATATGGTTAACATTCCGATAGCTTCCTTAACATTTACTTTGATATTTTATTGATATAATTTTAAAGCTGATTGACTACTTATTCCATAAGCTTTTTAAAAATAGTTTTCTTTAAAGAAAAAAGCAAAAAAAAAAAAAAAATCTTTGTAAGGCATATTCTTTTAAATACCACTAAGACAAAACACTCATAACGTGCCTTAGCATGAACTTTATTATTATTATTTTTTTTGCATGGGAGATTTTGAAACCAAGTTGCAGTGAAAAACCAGCATCTGTGTTATAGAACTTGAGAAAGTATCACACCTTCAAATGAAAATGCTAAAGTGATAAAGACAGAAAATTGATGCTAAAATTAAAAAATGAAAATGACTCATGCATTTTAAAGTACACAGACTCCTTTAAAATATGTCTCTTTATGCCTTTATAATTATAGAGTCATTGGATGGATGGGAATAATGAAGTGGAAAAATTGCAAAAATGCATAAAAATCAAGAGACAGTTTTTAGTTTCTAGATCAAACTTGATTCTTCCTACTATCTAAACAGCCTTTCAGCTATAATTCTTTATTTTTTGTATGTGTGTGTGCCCATTAATTCTTTCTGTCCCAAAAAAAGACAGATTACCTCAATTTGAGAAAAAGATTCTGTACTGTTTTCAATACCAAATGTATAATGTCCATTTGTACTCATCCTATAAGTTTCTTGCTTCATTATTGTAATTTTGTTCAATTATTTAGATACTTCATCAAAAATAAGTTTTCATTTTAGCTACACCTCATTATCTTCTTTTTTGCTAATTTCATTAGGCAGCATGGAAATAAAATTCTTACTTTTGAATAAAGACTGTGGATTGTCACATGTATTTTTTTTTCCTACTGAGATGCTCCCTAAAATGAAAGAAGAATAACATTTTCTAAATCTCAAAAAATCAAAGTTGGAAAAAAAGGGAAGACATTAGAGATTAATGAATTTTTGCAATATGCCAACAGGAGAAATAGTGAGAATTGTGAGAGCAGAACAGTGACCAAGTACACTATTTTTCGTAGACAATAAATGAAGCAAAATCTTCAAATTTTGAGAAAAAATGCTTCTGAATCTACAGTATTCTGTTGAACTATCAATCAAACGAGGTAAAAGAATAAATGGTTTTAGTATTTGCAGATTCGAAGATTTATGTCATGCCCTTTTTCATGGAAACTATTGGAGAATGTATTTTCTTGCTTAAAACAAAAAGGGAAAATTCAGAAAAGAGGAAGTTATAGAATCTAGAAATAGATCAGTACCATAAGGGAGTGTTGCCAAGGAAGGTCTCAGGAAGACAGCTGTATTTCAGATCTGAAGAGCAACCCATTCACATTTGAGCCAAAAGATAAAAAGCTCTAAGACAGAGGTCTTCAGAATTGAAGGGGATTGATATGTGGCAAATGTAAAGGGGATTTGGGAGGAAAAAATAGAATAGACAGAGAAAATAATAGTAAATATGAGATAATAACTTCATAAAATTTTTTAAATCAAGGATAAGAAATTTAATCTTTATACACTGGTTATGTAATGAATACTATGTACATAATCATAAAAATGTAAACATTGATCACTGATTAAAAGTAGTGTAGAACACCATTAATAATTTTAGGTAAGGTAAAATGGTTGGGCATGTAAAACATGTAAATCCTTATCTACAATAATAGGAAGACAATTGGTCATATTCAATATCCATAAATCAAGAAATAACATAATAACATAGTATTTTTAAATATGGAGAAATATCTCAGAAAAAATTGCCAAAATACTTTAAAGTAGAAGTCTCAGGTGAATAGAACTTAGAGTGGGATTGGGTGGGTGAAGAAACTGATGATTTTTATAAAAGGAGTTTAGATATATGTGTATATATAAGATTTAATTATACATTATAGAATGTATCATTCTGGGGAAGCCGGGATGGCTCAGTGGGTTGAGCGCTCACTTTGCAGCGCCGGGGACCAGGGATTGAGTCCCGGCCCCGGCCCGTGCGGAACCATATGCTGAACTGGGAGCTCCCTCAGTTCAGTTCTCTCTCTGTCTCTGTCTCTGTCTCTGTATCTATCTGTCTCTCTGTCAAAAATAAAAATAAAATAAATAAAAATATTAAAAAAAAAGAATGTATCATTCTATATGCACAAATATAAACATCTATATTTAATTATATATATAGATGTTTATATTTGTGCATGATTTACTCTGATGAAAATATTTTTAAAATAAAGGCAAAGAATAATAAAGCAAAATTTTTTTTTCACATTTTAATCTTACAAAAATCTTCTTAAAATAGGTAGATGTTATAAATTTGAAGACCCATAAGCTACAGGGTAGTAAGCAGAATTGCTCTTCTCACAAACTTATTCATTATGGAAAGAAGAAGAAAGTAGGATTTTAAAAAATCAGGTCCATGAATGTATAGTCTGCAAAGAAGATTACACTTCCTAGAAACCAAAACTACTCTACTTTCATTGTCATTGGCTCCTCTGGGAACCAACCCTAAAGAAGACTAATAGCCAGTGGTTCTTTGATCTTTGCTATCTGGCTATTGCTCTCTAACTCTGGAAACATAAAAAATAGATGTAATTTCTGTACTGTGAAATTATTCAGGGAGATGAAGAGCAGGCACAGCTATTAAGCCCAAAGGGGCATTGACCTTAAATAAATAAGAAAGGAAAGTGAGAATAACCTTTTTACCTTATTATGTGTTAGAGATTCCTCTGGTCCTATGGTGTTGTTGGCATGCCTTGTGAGTTTATGTATATAACTATAATCGAGGTTGTGCTTGATAAGAATTACAGAATGTATGTTTTTTCTTCTACTATAGACTGTTGAAAATCTGCTCAACCTTTGCCTATTTACAGTGAACATTCATGGAGATTAATTTTCTATAATAATAATATATGTAATAAATATAAATATAATTATTACAATAAAAACTAAGCTAAAAAATAAAAATAGATTTTTTTTGTAGGAATCCTTTCTATGGTATTTATTTTTATTATACCCTGGTTATTTTTTAATAGAAGACAATTTATAGGGCATCTCTAAGAAAAGTACCTGCTTGCCAATATAAGGGGTCTGAGTTCAGAGGAAAAAAAACAACCCCAAAACCCAAAGCTGAACCTTGAAATTTCTACTTTAAGCTTTTAATCATTAACGTGCTTGTTCTTACCATTCTGCACAGACCTATTTAAATTGTATTTGGCTTCCTTATATGAATTAAAAAAATTTTTTTAAATAACTTTAAGCCTTCTTGGATTGGTCAGTTCTATCAAGTTATCTTAAAAAACACCAACAACAATGACAAAAAACCCCGAAACAAAAACATTACCTGTTGCCCAGCTACTATAGAGAAGAGGCTTGAACTAACCAGAGGGAGGACTCTCTGGAATGTCAAGTAGATAATGACTTCTGAGTTCACTCTTAAATTTGGATCAGCATGAATTACTGTTTCATTTTGGTTTTTTGCATTGACAAGTGCCTGTATGATTTTAAAATACTGTCCATAATACATAAACAAATTATCCACATACCGTATACCACAGATTAAAACTATTCATAACTGCCAAATACAGTTACTCATAAATCCCTCTAATATGATAAAAATGTCAATTTTGCTGATCACTGCTTCTTTGAAGACTATTCTAATGCTAAAACTCTGTTTATTCTAGGCAACTAAAACAGAATTGAAGCCTGTGGTTCAGTGTCTATGGTTAAAGATCTGGAAAAACAATGGCAAAAGTTTTTGCCTTGGGTCATCTGCCTTGGAAAATTGTTGACTATTTGTGGCATAACCATTAGAAAAACTGAAATTCAAAAGCTTAGCTCAATTGTTTAAGCATGTTAAATCACATCCTTAACCACGCTTATTTCCACATTAGCCTTTGTCTTGATGTGAGTTGTAATCTTTGTAGAGATGAAGGAAAGGTTAATAATTCAAGACTTTCCCAAGAAATTGTACTATTTAATCACCATTTTAAAGATATTTTATGAAGAAATCTTGATCTTCCAGAAACTCAGAATATCCCCTTGGCTGGAACACATATGTTAAATATTAGGTCAGTGCAAATGCAATTTAGGTTTTGGACCATGAATTTTACATTATAACTAGGCTCAAACACATCTGTATTCATCAAAATAGGAATCATTATGATGAACACATTTTTTGCTAACAAGAAATAAGTTTGTTTATTTCTGTAGCATAACAATTCATGCTTTTGGATTCAATGAATTATTGGAAAGCATTTCTGCATCCTGCTGGTTGTGGAAGCATTTTCTCTGCAAAAAGTTGTTAAGATGCTTGAAGAAATGGTAGTCGCTTGGCGAGAGGTCAGGTGAATATGGCAGATGAGGCAAAACCTTATAGCCCAATTCATTCAATCTTTGAAGCCTTGGTTGTGTTACCTACAGTCAAGCATTGTCATGGAGCAGAATTGGGCCCTTTCTGTTGACTAGTGTCAGCTGCAAGTGCTGCAGTTTTTAGTGCATCTCATTGATTTGCTGAGTGTACTTCTCAGATGGAATGGTTTTGCTGGGATTCAGAAAGCAGTAGTGAATCACACCAGCAGCAGAACACCAAACAGTGACCATGACATTTTTTGGTGCAAGTTTGCCTTTTGAAGTGCTTTGGAGCCTCTTCTTGGTACAGTCACTGAGCTGGTTGTTGCCAGTTGTCATATAAAATGCACTTTCTGTCACGCATGACAGTCTGATCGAGAAATGGTTCATTGTTGTTGCGTACAATATGAGAATATGACACTTCAAGACGATTTTTTTCCAGTCGGCTCACATGGCACCCATTTATTGAACATTTTCAGCTTTCCAGTTTGCTTTAAGTGCTGAATGACCATAAAATGGTCAATGTTGAGGACTTCAGCAACTTCTCATATAGACGTAAGAGGATCATCTTTGATGTTTGTTCTCAGTTGGTTGTTGTCAACTTCTGATGGCTGAACACTACGCTCCTTATCGTCAAGGCTCTTGTCAACTTGGTAAAACTTCTTGACCCACCACTGCATTGTATGTTCATTAGCAGTTCCTGGGCTAAATGCCTTGTTGATGTTGCAACTATCTCCCCTGCTGTACACCCTTTTTTAACTCAAATAAGAAAATTATTTAAATTTGCTTTTTGTCTAACATCATTACCATAGTCTAAAATGAATATAAAATACACATCAATAACTCAGTAGCAAAAAAAATAATAATTAAAAAAAATAAAAATAAAGTGAGAAATGTGCATTAAAATAATATATAACATAATCACATTTATTTAGTAATGTATAATTTCAACATTGCAAAAGCACAATTACTTTTTCACCAACCTAATACATCACAGAGAACATGCACTTTACATCTGTCTTATGCTGTGGATTGATTGACATTGAGTAGACTTTAACTAAGGGTGGTACTTACCCAGTCATGACAGGGACCCCCAAAGAATTGTATAAAAACCTTCATTGATTCCATGAATTATTCCAGGTGAAGAGCTTTTTGATAATGTTTCCCACCATATTGTTTCCTCATGAAGCAGTTTAATTTTATCTGAAATACCTGCTAAAACTCTGTAGCCATGCATCTCAATTCAGATAGACCTGCATTACCTCAGTTGAGTCGAAGACATTGGGGGGAAAAAATACACCTAATATGAGGTGTCACTATAGCAAGAAAATGTAGACCACTGATAATTCCCTGAAGAAAATTCATGGGAAAAATTGGTCTAGGGTACTTTTCTTATTGTTTGGCACATTAATCAGAAATTTATCTTGATGAATTACTTGCCTTATTGCCCGATATAGGAGCAGATAAGGACTTACAAAAGAAGCAAAACTATGTGGAGAATTTTGTCTATGCCTATACAGTGAGATTATGGTAGGCTCCTGGGTTAGGCTCAGTGCTTGATCTACTCGTATATTTTCAATACCAATAATTCAAATGGGTGAACATAGCACTACAGCTGCATGGATCTGCTAGGTAAGTGCTTCTCCCCAAATGAGTTGATATTTGGAGCATTTTTTCTAGACCAATATTTGTTGCTTCTTTTATCTATACTTTAGGAACTCATAAGAGGTGTGTCTTTATTTATTCTTCTGAAAGAAAGGGGGAGAAACAGAAGGGAAAAGGATAGAAATAAGGGGAAGCCGGGATGGCTCAGTGGGTTAAGCGCTCACTTTGCAGCGCCGGGGACGGAGGATCGAATTCTGGCCCCAGCCCGTGCGGAACCATATGCTGAACTGGGAGCTCCCCCAGTTCAGTTCTCTCTCTGTCTCTGTATCTCTCTCTCTCTCTCTCTCTCTGTCAAAATAAATAAATAAATAAAAATATTAAAAAAAGAATAGAAATAAGGAAGGAAACATTGTTTCTGGTCATTATTTTTATATCTGTTCTATTCCTCCTCTAGAATTAGCAGCATCATTTATACATGCTAAGGGTGTTAAAAGGATAAATTATATGAAATTTTGTACTACTATTGTTAAAATATACTTTCGAAAAGGTAAAATTATGACTCATGTAAATACAAATTGAACATGTGCCATGTTTTTGTTTAAATGATTAATAATGAGGGAATTAGTAAGACTTTATGACTGGTTGAAAAAACATTTAAGAAGGTAGGTGTATGTGGGTTGGATGCACAACTGGCTCATGTCTAACAAGATTGTTCCACAAGATAAAAATTATTTTCACATCTACCAGATAAGAATCTACAAGTAAAATGAACAAACAACTTTACTATATGTGGGTCCTTTAATCAATAGAAAACAATGAGATAGTGTGGTGCACTAAGTACATATCTTCAGATAACTCTGGGTTGTCTTTGCCCCAACATGATAGCTAGGACATGCCTCCCCCCCCCCCACCTTCAACACACACACACACACACACACACACACACACACACACACACACACCTATCTTACTTATTTCCAAGTCTCAGAAAAAATGTCGGCACTTTCTGGTTACCATGTATTATGGCTCGGGGCTTGTTTGCCCTTGGATCTATCCCTTGCCCTATGCCTATTCTGCTCTGTATCATCATAGCTGAATATCCCAAGCTTCATTTGGCATCTGGGTGGATTTGGCTAATGGCAGATACTGCTAGGAGATTACAGGAGCGGTGAAGAGGAAGAGGAAAGCCGAGATGTAGTTCTCTCCATCTCTGTCTCTCGGAGGACTCTTGTGCAATAGCTATGCCTCTTCTGTGGTTGCAGATGCCTTGGGCAGATCCACTGGAGCACCTCTTTTCTGCAGGAAGCCCTAAATCTGCTGAAATCTTGGAATTCTGCCTCTTTCCTTTGACTCTCTTTCCTTTGATTCCTACAGTTTTTGTTTGTTTGTTTGTTTGTTTTTTAAGGGGAATCACCACTCTTCTTCTGGTTGTTTTACCATCTTCCATCATTCCAATAATTAATTCTAAGAATCACATTATCAGTTTTAAATGCTCAGGGTTGTTTTGTTTCCCTGGTTAAACCTTAACTAATTCATTTGGGAGTGTTTTGTTTTTTATTCCTATTATTAAGCTATACTAAATTTGGGGCTAAGTAATGATGCATTTTCAAAACTGCTTTGGTCAATGTCAATATAACATTCTTGTATCTAATAAGAAAATAATTATTTCCAATAATCCTGAGAGATCATGTGTATAAAAGATAAATTTCTGGGTGAAGCCGGGATGGCTCAGTGGGTTAAGCGCTCACTTTGCAGCGCTGGGGACCCAGAATAGAATCCTGGCCCCGGCCTGTGCGGACCCATATGCTAAACTGGAGAGTGCCCCCAGTTCAGTTCTCTCTCTGTCTCTGTACCTCTCTCTCTCTCTGTGTAAAAAAAAAAAAATAATAAAGCTAAATTTCTAAAGAGAAAGAGAAAATTCTATAAAATCAAACATGTGCTTTTTGTCATTTAGTGGTGTCTTGAAACCAGGATATTCCTATATACATGGAGAAGGAAGAAAGTAAGGGGAGAGAAAGGGAGGAAGAGACAGAGAGGGAATGATTCAAAGAATTCAAATTAGAAGAATAAAATCATTTTTAACATTTTACATACAAAACCTTCTCAATACAAACCATCATTCTAGTAAAATCTTTTGAATTAAAATTGGTTGATTAGGGGATACCAGGATGGTTCAGTGGGTTAAGCACTCACCTTGCAACCCCGGGATCAGAGGATTTAATCTCGGCCCAGGCCTGTGGGAGACCCCCAGTTCAGTTCTTGCTGAGACAAGCTTCCCACGTGGGCAGCCCCTGGTTTGACCCCCAGCTTGAAAGGCTTTCCTCCCATGCGGGACGCCTCCTGCCTCGTTTCTGCCCTGCACAGTCCCCCACCCACCTGTGTGAAATGAATCTACGGTATGTCAAAAACTGATGACATACAACTATGGAAACTGCTCTGGGCCTTCCCCCTTCTCTCTGTCTCTCTCTGTCTCTGTCTGCTTCTCTGTCAAAACAATAAAATAAACCAAGAAAGAAAGAAGGAAGGAAGGAGGGAGGGAGGGAGGGAGGGAGGGAGGAAGGAAGGAAGGAAGGAAGGAAGGAAGGAAGGAAGGAAGGAAGGAAGGAGAAAGAAAATTTGTTGATTATTATGCAATATATTACAACCCCTTAGAAGGATTGCCCTTTCAAGAGACTCTTTTTTAATTGACCCTAATTTTTCTATGTCTGAGTGTTGAGAGAATGAGGGAGATTTTTCAACTGCTCTGCTTACTGATACGATTTTGATAGTATCTACCATGGAATATTTCAGCTTCATAGGTTTTCTTATCTTGTATAATCTATTATAATTGGAAAAATTCCATGTTGACTTTTTACCTTTTCATTATTTTGTTTTTTGTACGCATATTTCTTTAAAAATCTATTTTTAATATGATTTTTCTTCCCTGCTAGTGTATTTTTGAAGCCTTTTTGTACATGGTGCTGCATAAATAAAGTGTAAATGTTCCAATCCCACTTTTAAATATTCCTTTGTTATTTTTTGATAGAACTAATTCTGCGATTGCTTTATTCATTTGATATACTAATAGATTTTTCCAGTTTTCAGCTCCTTATTGTTCCAGGAACACCCCAGTTTCATAGTGCTCTTTGCTCACCTGACCTCTTGTCTGCTCCCTTTCATTTTTTCTAAACCACATTCTAATTTGACTTGCATAGCACAACTCAGTATACTTTCCCCCTTCTCTGAATTTGAAAAAAAAATTGTAATAAATTTATCCCTCATAGCTCACTGTACTCTCATATTGTATATTATTTCCCATTATCTTCCTTTCTCTTTTTTTTACATAATGTATGTTTCCTTCTGTTTGTCTACCTCAAATCCGAAACATGCCTGCCTGTTTTCAGTCAGTTTAATTCAAGAGCATGAAACATGTGATGAACAGATGTATATTTAATTATCATGAGTCAATTTTTCCCCCCTGGGATTCACTATGTGTCCAAAAGAGTTTAGATCAACTGGAATTCAACATAACCATCCACGCGTGATTGGAATACTTTCTATGCTTCCAACATATTTCTTTGCTTTCCCTTTAAGATGAATTTTGACATCTTGCTATTTATCAGTCATTTAAGTTTGTCATGGTCAGCAATTCCAAAACCACTGAGTAAAAGACTTGACTTCTAAGTTAAATCACTTGTCATGTGAAAGTATGTTGAACATTCTACCTTAATAGGTGATTGTAATTAAAAGTATTTTTATTATCAAAAAAACAGCATTAAATTTCCCAGGAATAAATAATCCAATGGTTTATTCTTTTTTAGTTCTTTCTTTTTGGGCATATGTCCAAATAATATTATTTTACTTTTCTTGATTTATTAATTTCAGTCTTTATCATTTGACATCTGTATTGATAATAGAAGAAATAGCTCTCATACATTAATTTCACCAACTTCTTTACTCTCATATTTTCAAGAGTTATTTGTACCTTATTTGGTTTTTCAGTCACTAGTGTTTACAGCAGTGTTATTTGTAAATATTATTCACTTGTTAATTAAATACTATCAATCAAATGACTTTTCTATCTTGTATAACTTTTTTCTTTCTTCATGATTTAATAATTATTGTATTTTTTCAGATATGTTTTATAATTTTCTGAGTGTTCAACTTATATGTCAAAACAAAGTTCCAGGAAACTTATACAGTGCTCATCTGCTTCATTTTTTTTTTTTTCCTGCTAGAGAATTCCCTCCTTTTTTCTTTTCTCTGTATTCCTACTTCATTTAATCTAGAATAGTTAATTCCTAATAAAGGGCATGTCTTTTATTTGGAGATTTTCCTTCTTCATTTATCTGTATTAGATTTTTAAAATCATGTCATTGTTTTGGTCAAATATATCTCCCAGTGACTTCTTTAAAAATACTGCTTAAAAAATCAAATTTTTGGAGTCATTGAATATCTGAAAATGCCTTCATTCTTTTTTCAAGCTTGACTGATAGTTTGGCTAAGTATAGAATTCTAGTTTGATTCCAGGATCAACTACATAATATACAGAACTTAGTGCAAAATGAACACATGGTGCTTCTTGTCAAAAAAATTATGAAGAATTTCAAGATGGTGATAGAACACTAAACCAAGGATGGGGTCATTCTAAGCCTAAGATCCTGTGTGACTACCCAGTGACATGCCCATGAAACAAACCCTAGTAGGCCCTTTTAAAATAGACATATTTTAGTTCTGGGAAATTAATTTTTCTTTGATAATTTTCTCTATTCCCAATGTCTAGAACTTTAGTTAGCTAAATATTAGATCTCTTGTACTGGCCTTGGAATTTTATTATCCTTATTATTCTATTATTTAGCTTGCTGTATTTCTGTTCATTTTATGAGATATTAGACTTTTTCTCTACCCCTTCTGTTTACATTTTTATGTAAGTCATTAGTATTAATTTCCAAGAGCTCTTTCATCATCATTTATTACATTTTAAAAAGTAGCATTATGTTATTGTTTCATGGATGATTCTTTTACTTTTCTCAGATTTTTTAAAGTTTTGTTTTTTGGGTTTTTTTTGGTCTCCATTATTTTGGTATCCTCCAAGTTTCTTCATTTCATTTGTCTTTGTATTTTGTGTTGGAGCTTTCTCTTAATGCTTACTCACACCTTGACAGGCCATTAATATTAAATAGTGTATATGGCCAACAGATATATGAAAAAATGCTCCACTTCACTAGCAATTAGGGAGATGCAAATAAAAACCACAATGAGATACCATCTTACACCTGTTAGAATGGCTATAATCAACAAGACAAGGGATAACAAGTGCTGGAGAGGCTGTGGACAAAAAGGAACCCTCATACACTGCTGGTGGGAATGTAAACTGGTACAAC
>PVKE010035736.1:0-16735 GCA_004027555.1 Craseonycteris thonglongyai
AATGCTAGGTAACAATGAATTAAACGTGTCATTATTTATTGAGACCCTGCAAGTGCTTCAAAAACAGTTTGAAGAGAGATTTCTGCAGTTTACAAATATCGAGCCAATTGTCTCCTTCTGTATCAATCCTTTTACTTGCCAAATAAATGGAATAGAACTAGCCACATGTATTGCAGACCTTGTTCAGGGGAAAGCAGAAAAACTAGAGTTAGAAATTTTGAACCTTAAGAACGATATTTTGCTAAAATCCTTAATATCCGAGGACTTATGGAACATAGTCGACAAAGAAAGGTTCCCATTTTTTAAAAAAGCGGCATGTAAAATCAAATCGTTTTTCGGGTCAAAGTATTTATGCGAGTCTTTGTTTTTAAGCATGAATTTAATAAAATCACGATATAGATCTCGACTAACCGATGAGCATCTTATAATTGTTTGCTAACAGGGTTGTCGTCATACTCTCCTAATTACGAGGCACTGGCCAATGAAATGCAATGCCAAAGATCACACTGACAGATTGGTTTTTTTTATGTTTTCTTTTATGTTTTTTTAAATGATTTTATTATATGTGTGTTTTTTATTTACTTTGTATTACTTTTTGTATATATGTTTCTTTGTGTGTATATAATTTGTACAATAAATTTATTATTTTTAAATTATTTTTGTTTATTATTTTTTATTCTTGTTCAATAATAAATATCCTTAGAAATAGCTGGTTCCCGCTGCCCTACCGATATTTTAGAATGTGCCCTAGGGTATAAAAAGGTTGGGAACCCCTGCCTTACACAATAATAATCTGTCTCTAATATGGAGAAAGGGATGGTATCCGGTAAGGGCATAGGTAACTTCTGTACCTATAATGTCTTAGGCACTCTGGCAGGTGTTAGAGATACAGCGTTAAGGGTAGTGTTGATGTTACATCAAGAATATGGGTGTCGTGGCCAAGCACTAAAGACAAGAAAAGGTCACCCTAGGAAAGGCAAAATAGTTGGCCACCTGTATCTAAAACTCCTTCCTGTTTTCCCAGATCTTTAATATTAAATTTCAGAGCAATATCACGTAACTGTGTGCAAGTGATAACTTCAAGAAAGAGAAATGCTCTTGAGGGTAGGAAATAGGCAGGAACCCTGAAGCATTAGAGAGATGGAGATTACCAGCAGAAAAGTAAATATTTTGGGGAAAATGAAAAAAAAACTGTTAACAAAAAATTCACTATTATATCATACAGGATTGTGATAGTTATGCATAAGAGGTATAATAACTAATTATACTGAATAATTTATTCCTTTGAACTCAAGAATTTGACCTAATTCTTCTTTGAATACCCATGACCTGGAAAAGGGTTTAGCAGATGTTTATTGAATAAATGATTGAGTGCCTGATGGAAGAAGGAAGGAAGGAGGGAGGAAAGGAGGGAGGGAAAGAAACTGGTTTTCTTTCTCTTTTTATATTTTTGATATGCTATGTTTGAGATACCCATTAAAGAGCAAAAAAGATATCTTTTCTAGCTATTGGATATGCAAGACTGGAGTTAAGATATTTAGTAACCAACTTCAAATTATTGACCTGCAAAAACAACCACTGAAGGATGTTGCCTAGAGAAGCTCAAGAGAATTCCATTTTTTTAGAGGTAGTGAAGAGGAGTCCCAACAAACAAAGGGTACTCAGAATCAGAGCCCTTTGTTTCAGGAGAACTAAATCTAAACTATTAGTACTGCCTCCTAATATTAGGAGGCAAATATGGTGCTAAGAGTAGGAAGTCCATGCAAAACTTTATGCATGAAAAATAAATCTGATCATGACATCCCTTTTCCTCTTTCTCATAGCCTCTCTCCAGACCCTTGCCACTAAAACTCTACAATGGCTTTCCATTACTTGTAGGATAATGATGAAACTATAGAGTTTATAAGATGCAAAATGGTTTGCGCATTCCAACATTTGCCTTTTCTCCCTCTCTCTTACCAGGTATTCTCTGCCCCACCACTGAGACTGAGCTCATGTCATTCCTTCTGTTTGCAGGTTCCTCTCAATATTCTTCACACACTGAACTCCTATTCATCTTCTATATCTCACTTAAAGAAGTACATCCTGAAGGAAGTCATCCTTGATCTCCTTGACCAGGTTAAACCTTTCATTTACAGGCTCATAAAATAACATTTAACACTTGCAATTGGAGGATTCCTTGGTTGATCAAATTATTAATTCTAGTCTTTCACACTAGATTTTAAACTTCATGAAAGAAATGATGGAGTCTGTTTTTTATCCACTATTGAATCTCTAGCATCTAGCAAAATGTCTAGAGTGAGGATAACAGCTAAATAAATGTTGTAGGTAAATAGAAGCTGGCAAAAAAAAAAAGTATTTGAACAGGGAAAAGCAAAATTACTGAGATACTAGTGAACTTTAATTATAGGAAGAAAAATTGAATGGAATTTTCTAGAGTGTTACATAGTTACAAATTTGCCCATCTTTGCAGCTTCCTTATCACTAATATGTGGATGACCCCATAACTAATCATAATGCATAAATATATCAAATAAGATTATAGGTTGTGCATATTGAGTGATGTGACAAACAACAGCAGTACTTTAAGTATCTAATTATAAGTTTTAATATAAATATAGCAAGAGTCCTTTGGAACACAGATAATTGAAGAATATGTGGAGGTGTAGACTCAGCATAAGGTATAGAAACTGAGTGAATATATATATATATAACTTTTATGAGGCACAACTGACAGTACTGAAGCCAGAAAGAGTATTAATTGAGAATGTCGTGTCCAACCTTATGAAAAGCAGCAGAAAGGGTCAAGATATATGAACAGAGAAAACTATACTTTAAAATGAAGATGAGGTCACTGGTGACTTTAAGAAGTTCACTTGAGATGCTAGATGGTAAGGAGTCCAGCAGGAAATGGAATGATAAGCATTCAAGTCATGTTTAAGCTCTTTAGAACTTAAAAGAAATAAAAACCAGCTGGAGAGAACTGTCAAATGTTGACTTCAACATAAATGAGATCTTTTAGAGGACAGATGGATGGATGAAATATTAACTCCTGAAATATGAATTAATAAATTTCTTTGTGAGCAAAAACTACTATTTATTTTTCAACTTAACATTTGCAGGTGCAATATCCAGTGTTGGATTCCCATAACTTGTAAACTCAAATTCCAAATCTGGCACATTTGGTAGCTATAAATTGCATGTACCCCAGCTTTAATTTTCATTAGAAACATCTTTGTCTGGAGTGTATAATCATTCAAACTTATTATTCAAATAGTCAACTATACTTTGCACTTTTACATACAGTTTCATTATCCACAAAGGGAAGAAAATATGACATAGCCATAAAACATTTTTGAGTCATAGTTTTTGAAAAGATCTGTGTCTCTAATATTATTCGTTTTTACCAGTGCATATCTATTTTAGTTTTTTCTACTTTCCACATTATGAAGCATAACAAAAGGTATGCTTTCATTTCATCACTTGTTATTAGAAACTACTCCTTGTCCTTTTTCAAGTTCTGGTACTTTATCTTTTGACTTGCATACCGTAGTTATTTGTTTATGTGTTTATTAAAAAAAAATCACCACTTAGCACTTATTTCAAAACTCAAAGAGACATAGGATTTGCTCCCAGTCTTTGTAAAACTAAAGCATTTATACCAGCAATTTGGGTAAATGGTTTTATATTGGAATATTTTTTTTTCTTCCCAATTCTGTTCTTCATCTGAATCACAATCATCCCTGCTTGATGTAAATATAGGTCTTGAACATTTACAAACATTACATTGGATAGGATCACTTTCAGTTGAATTTTCTGTTTAATAGGCAGCCATACAAATTTGTTAAATATCAGTCTCGCTGTTTTTACTTAAATACTCTATTTGGCTTTCAGTGTCACTTTCATACAAATTCAAAACAGACATCTTAAAGGGACTATTTCTACAGTTCATCCTTTAACACTATATACATACATATGTGTGTGTATATGTGTGTGTGTGTGTATATATATGAAATTATTTCTTGATAATATTTGCATTATAACTGCACTCAAAGCAAATTAAATCTGCGTGCATCTCAGAGACCTCAGTGCTCACAGTGCTCAATGGCTTAAACACATAATATATCTGAGATGTTTTTGTATGTCAAATGGTTAAGTAATATTTACCTTTTACATTGGTCTTTATAATTTGTATTAACCATATTTTAATAAGTAATTAGACATTAAAAATCTAGTAATTATGTTTAGAACATTAACACAGTTAAAAAATATATCAAAAATATAAAAAAATAATGAGGATTAGTTGATTCATGCTCATAAAAATAATTCTGTTTCAATCGAAGCAATGTATAAGCATCTGTATAGACAATAAGCAGTTCTTGGTTTGTAAGCAAATGAACAAATATACCTCCTAACATAAAGATTTGGACCTTCCAAAAGGTCATAAAACATTGCAAAGAAACAATGCTATGCCAGAAAATCTTCATGGCCTACTAAATAGAAGGGCTCCCATATATTAAGTGGTTGTAAAAATGAACAGAAATCAACAGAGAGAGAGATATATAGCCTGATGTGAATTAAAAATCTATATAGGGGATGCCGGGATCGCTCAGTGGGTTGAAGTCTTGTTTTCAAGCCCCAGGGGCTGAAGATTGAGTCCCAGCTCTGGCCTGTGCCAACCTATATGCTGAAATGGGGTGTGCCCCCAGTTTAGTTCTCAAAGGGGCAAGCCTCCTATGTGGGAAGCTTTCGGTTCAGCTCCCACCTCGAGCATGCTTCCCATGTGGGAGGCCCCCTTGCCAGTTCTTGCCCTGTGCAGGCCCATGCCCACCTGTGGAATGAAACTGCAGAAAACTGATGATGTGCAACTATGGAGACTGCTCCCCATTCTCTCTGCCTCTCTCTATCTCTGCCTCTCTTTCTCTGTCAAAAACAATAAATCTTAAAAAAGAAAAAAGAAATCAGTAAAAAATCTATATAATTAGCATACTACACTATAATAGCCAAGTATGAATTCAAAATAATTGTAGCTTTACATATGTAAAAATATAGATGTATGTAGTGACAGAAAATTATGTTTTCAAAGTTGAGTGCACATCGAACTATTTATTCAGACAACTCTACAATGATTATAGGATTCTTGTTAACAAATTTCTAATTTGCTTAGGGTAAAGAAAAACCGCTCTGATTATTTGTTCTTGTTGTTAGGAAGGGCAAGACATCTTTAAATAGTATAGTCAGGAGAGAAATTATATCCCTCCTCTTTCCAAAATAGTCTGGAAAACTAAGCAACAGAATTTTTTTTTATTATTGTTAAATTTATGAGGGTGACATTGGGTAGTAAAAATTATATAAGTTCCTGGTGTACAATTCTATAGTACTTCATCTATGTGTTACACTATGTGTTCACTACCCAGAATCAGCTTTCTTTTCATCACCATATACTTAGCTCCCCCTCAATCCTCTCCCATCCCCCTTCCTACTAACCCTCAGGTAACTGCTCAACTATTGACTATGTCCATGAGGTGTCATTTCTTTGTCAAAGCAACAGATTTTGATGACTGACTCTAGCAGCTGACACAAAAAGAGGAGGGTGATGCACCATGAATTAAGAAAAAAGTGAAGGCAAAGAGGGATTTTGAAATTCAAAATGTTGGCCACAGGTACTATAAGAAAAATTATGGTCAACTCTATGGGATTAAGGTAATCAATCTCTCAGCCATGGTTTATAGAAATACTATACAGAGGAGGACCAGACCTCAGAGAACAGACCCAGAAGCAATGTAAGGATACTTGTGAAGCCAAAATATGAAAAAGGCCAAAGCAGGAGGCAAAGCATGGTAGCTAAGGTCTAATCAGAGAGTTCTAGGCAAGGGGACTGGATTCAGAGGCAAGATTCTAGTTTCCAGCAAGTCTGGAGAGGCAAAGGCTCAAGCAGAAACTTGAATTGCCCTTAACGGACAGAGGCCTGACTAGGCCACAGTCATTGGCAAGAACTCAATAATTGTACAGAGATTTTGAGCTCAAACAAGTTTGAGAATCTGGAGTGGATTTGGACCTTTGATTTTGGTTGGTGTCTCAACGGGCAAAGACTTGAAGCCACACTGTTTGGCTTATTCATTTGCATCATAGACTTGTCCATAGGTGTAGGTGCTAAGAGTGTGAGCCCTGGAGCCAGTCAGCTGGGTGTTAATTCCTGGCTTTAACATATGCCAATGGGATGACCATGGGCAAGATACTTGACCTTCCCACATGCCAGTTAGCTCATCAGAGGGATGCTATGAGAATCAAATGAGATTATATATATACCGTTCTCTCAGTATAACACACCCAATGCATGCTGGGTAAATGTTCTACCTTATTATTATGACTAACCTGCAAACTCCATGCTTTGGTCTCACTGCTCACACTCAACTTGGGGTGGTGGTACCTGTTCCCTGTGCTTAGAGTGTTGTGGTGTGAATTCCTCTTTCATCCTTTATTTGTCAGTTCAGATGGCATTACTGGCTGGGTGTGGGGATTCCATCCCACACCATCTTGGGATGGTGAGGTATCCCTCTGTGCTCACACTGTGCATGCTCTTTTTCTATCGTGCATTTTAATTGTCATTTCCTTCCCTGTATTTCCTATTAGACTTAAAGCTCCCTATGTTTTGGGATTTTATATTCACTGCAGTGTCAGCATATATACCAAGGACTAGAAGCTCATTAAATGTTGAATAAATGAATATATGGTGAGAGACCTGCAACCGAAATCCCTTTGGAGAGCCAAATGCTGAAGGTTTTCTCCATCACAGCTTAATTTGGATCCTGTAATTAAGAGCCAAAAGTAGAAGGTACACGGTCTGTTTCAGAAGGTAGCAGGGAAACTCACACCTCCGTTAAACCCTGTCTACTTCTGGCCACAATAGTATTGTTTAAAACAGCTTTTGTTTTGAGGGCATCTGGCACAGCCCCCAAGGGGCTGTGGCGTCACCATCTTCTCCAATGACAGCAAATAAACAAAGCATTCTGGGAAAGACAGTATGTTTCTCCCACTTGTGTGCATGCAGGCATGCGTGCATGCCTCACTCAAGACCTTGCTCTTCCAAGTATTTGGAAGCTCTTCTACGTGTCTTTTATTTTGACTCCTTTGTCTTTTTGAGAGAAACATTAAATAAGCATCACCAGCAATGCTACCTGCTGGAATCAGGTTGGGGGCTTGAAGACTACAGGAATGTAAACAGCTGGATGAGAGGTCACAGGGCCTTGGCTAGATGGTGGTCCTGCTTTTCTCCTCCTGGCTCTTGTCACTGCTTAGGGGATGCTTTCATTTTCTATTTCTCTGTATCAGATTACCACACATTCAGATGCCTAAAACAATAGACATTATCTCATCATTTCCATGGGTCAGTTGCAGGCACAGGTTACATAGATCTTTTTCTCAGAGTCTCAGGAGGCGACAATAAAGGTGCTTATCAAGCCATGTTCCTTTCTGGGGTTCGAGGTCTCTTTCAGGCCTAGGCAGTTTTTCAGCAGAATTCTGGCTGACAGAATTGCTCCTATAGAATTGATGTCCCTGTTTTCTTGTTGCTTATTAGCTAGGGAATGCTCTCAGTTCTAACAGGTTGCCTCATGTTTCTTGCCAGAATGTTCTCTCACAGGCCCTCTCTCGTCATGGCAGTTTTCTTCTTCAAAGCCAGCAGGGGGGGGTCTCTTGCTTGAGTTGGATAATATGGAGTCACACAACAATATAGTCGTGGGAGTGACATCTCATCACTTTTGCCATAGTCTTTTGGCTATAACTGAGTCAAAGTTATGCCTATACTCAGGGGAGGTAATCACATAAAGATATGACTCAATGAGGGTTACCTTAGTGTGTGGCTACCGCAGGGATTGATCAGAGAATATTCTGAGACTTCTCAGACCACTACCTAATCATGTGTAGAACTTTCTAGAAAACTCTCCAAAGCTGCAGCTCGTTGGGGCTAGTATGCATTTCAGTAACCAAGCAAAAGTGATAATCAACATCAGAAAGATGGCCAGCTGCCGCCTAACTTCTCCACCAGGAAAAACTATAATCATGTATACCGGTACTTATTGTGGGTTTGGAGAACTGAGGCAGGGTTCTGTAATGTTTGACTTTCATTAGATATTTTGGAATTAGGGTCCCGTCTTTTCAAAAGGAGCACAATGGAGTCACACTGCTGATATTGCTGCTTGTAATCACTGATTTTGTTAGCCGCTTAATAAGGCAACATATCTGAGAGGCCCCTGCTAATGGGCTTCCTTAGTGGCTACAGGCAGCCACCCTCCCCCTGTGTTGCTGGAAGCTCTGAGAAGCCCACAGAACCAGTAAGGAGTTTGGAGGTGCGCGTATGTGGGGAGGTGTCAAGTAGTGGGAAGGTTACTGCCTTTCGTAAGTCAATGCTGAGGGGCTGTATACAGATGAGATTGGGTAGCACAGCTAGCCTTTCAGCACCCCCACTCTTCATGTATTTTTTTTCTTTTTGTATCCTTTCCATAAATCTTAAAAGACCCTAATATTTTATTGTGAAGTAAGTATTTTCCCTGACAATCAAACTAAATCACTAAGGCTCTTGAAACTTTCAGTCCAAAGGCAAGTGTCCAGATATGGAGAAACTACAGGATGGGGAAAAAAGTGGAATATTCAGTAAGGAAAATAGAAAAAAGAGGTATTTGTGCAAGGTCCCGCGCCTATTTACATGGGAACAAAGCATTAAACTTTGGGAATCTGAGAGACCATCAGTGAGTCACTCAGTCACTTAAGTATGAGGAACGATACAATTTCAAATGAAAGAGAGATTAAATCTGGAGCAGCATCAGTGTTCATACATACGTACATATACATACACATTAGGATGTAGAGGAAAAAATTAAATTCTTAAATTAACTTCTTAATGCTTTGGCATTTTACAGCAAATGTGTTCATATCCCTTCCTCCACAGACTTCCATGAAGGCAAATGCTCATACTTTACCAAGGCCAGATTTATTGAGACATCCAGAAAGTGATGACTTTGGAACAATTACCTTGCAGTTATTCCACTGAGATTGAATCAAAGTTTGTCATGGTTTCAGACAACTCTTTTGAAACCTGTCCAGTTTTAATAATGCAGTTGCTGGGGAACATTTCCTAGAGGAAAAAGACAAGGGCATCAGCAGAATACCACTATATGAAAACAAAGTTAAAAGATTGTGTGTGGAAAGTATGTTAAAGGTCAACCTTTAAGATCACAGAAGCAATAATTCCAAAGTTCAGAATTGAAACACTGGTCTTAGAGTTCCCCATGGCTCCATCTATTACTGCTTGTATTAAGTAATGTTTAATGTTATTCTGCTAATCCTAGAACACATGAGGTCTGCTAGAAAGAACATTTTAGATTCTTAATATGAATACTATGTTTGCATAATGCTATATCTTTTTTTCAAAGACTTTCACCTTTATGATCTCATTTTAAAGCCTTTGGAGCTTGTTTAGTGGCCTTTTCATTAAATCATATCACCTCTCCAATAACCTTTTCAATCCTCTGGTGACTGAAAAGTACACCTTAATTGTAACCATAAATAACTCTATGTTTTATTATTGTGCTGGATGGAATATTGATTACTTACTGAGTAAAAAGGCTTACCAATTTGAAGATTACATACACTACAAATTTAGATCTTCTTTCTATAAAGCTGTATCTGTGCTGTCCAGGTTTTGTAGCATATTTGAGTTGTCTCTTTAGCAACAGCTTTGTGCCTGCTGACCCTGAAACCATGTAAAGCTGAATTCAGATAAATAACAATGTAACATGCATGTGCTCACATATCCATAGTAATACCTTTTTACTTGTGTTTGGGTAAACTTGAAGATGCTAATAGAAAACATCAAATTCTGTAGCATAAAATACAAAGAAGCTATGAAAATATAAAACAGAACAAAGTAACAACACTCAAGACAACTAAATTCTTTTAATAATGGAACATTCTTTGCAGACAGCTCAAAGAGTCTTGTATGTTTTCAGATTTTTATATTACTTGACTATGCAATGTACTGAAAGATGAGCTCCTGCAAATTCTAATATTTAGGACTTGCAGATCCATTAGTTGGGACCCTACTAAAGATGAAAAGCCACTAATGCCTTTTAATAATGACTCCCTAAATTTACATTAGGTTCACATAGCTTTTTAAGTAGCAAAGAGAAACGAATAAATTGCAAGTCAGTTATTATATTATTGCCCCCAATATTGATTTTGTGATAAATGATAAGAGCAACCTAAATTTTACAAAAGAATTCTGTATATTTCAAATGTCTCTACAATCACAGAATGTATATTTTGTTTTATTTTTTTAGTTGTTTTAATTTTTTGAAAAGATTTTTATTAAAATATAGCTGAGATACAATATTATATTAGTTTCAGGTGTATAACATAGTTATTCAACATTTATATACCTAACAAAGTGATCATCACCATAAGACTAGTAACCATCTGACATCATACAATATCATTACAACATTATTAACTATATTCCCTATGATGTATAATATATCCCCATGACATTTATTTTATATCTGAAAATTTGAATGCATATTTAAAACTCACTTATGTAAGATGCCAAGCCCACAGAATACAGAGAAGGAAAACTATGGAGCTAACTTTCATTTGTTGGAAATGAAAGTCCTAAAAGCATTATTTGAGGTCATCAGATAAAACACTAGTAAGGACCACTTGGAATTTGTAACCACATAATGCTGTAAAATAGGCTGGCCTCCTAAAATTTGGAAAAACAAATGCCTTGTTCTTTAGGTCACCAACATATAATTATTTATGGGTTAACTGTTATAGTCCTTAAAGAAAAAAAATTCAACCAAGTAAATTTGAAAATTTAATTGACTTTAGTAAATGATTCATGAATGAGGCAGTGTTTCATAGAGCTAGTTAGATGGGTGCTCCTCTGAGGGATTGTACATAATAGGATAATAGGTTATTATGGGAAAAGGAATGAGGTAAGGAAGTTATCAACCAAGTAAAAACACAGCTTATTTTTAGACTAGGACATTTGGGGGGGCAGGGGGGGGGAAGGAAACAGTAAGGGTTTTTGTCTTGCAGATGATTTCTTCTATCTATGAGGGGTAGACAGGGTCCAAGTGACAGATGTCCTCATTGATATTAAGCAAATGTAATTAACATTATATTTCTGGGAGAGGTTGAAACAACAATCAGGTCAGGTATTAAATCTAGGTTTAGTATCATGGGCTTTTAGCACAAGTGACGCCATTTGGGGCCTGTGGTTTTCTCTTTAATAGCTAGTATTATGATGTCATTTTCTAATGTGTTCTTTTAGGTATCTTGTTTTCTATCCTCCCTAATGTCATATCTTCTGATTAATGATTTTTTTAATATGTGGATTATGAGCCTAAGAAAACTTAAGTCAAAATAGTTTTCTTCCTAATATATGTAAACCTTGTGCATGATATTACATCTCCAACTTAATTTCCACAGAAATACAAATAAGGGGAAAAGATTGAATCTATTGTAGCAGTGTTTTTTATCTGCTTATAAAGTGCAATTGAAATAAAAGGTTTTATTCTTTAAATAGTTATATGAATAAGAAATGATTTGCTTATTTTACTATGGCTCAATACTATAAATAATTATTTTAATATTATTACTATAGCTTATGTTTATATAGTATTTAAATGAGCTAGGCACTGTTTTAAGCATTTTACAGGCTTTTTTTTAAGATTATTTTTATTGTTTTTTGACCAAGACAGACAGAGAGAGACAGAGAGAAGGGGGAGAGCCCAGAGCAGTCTCCATAGTTGACAACATTAGTTTTCCATTTAGTTTCACTCCACAGGTGGGTGTGGGGCTGTGCAGGGCAGGAACTGGGCTGGGAGCCTCCTGCGTAAGTCCCAGGAAGAACTGAACTGGGGGCACAGCCCAGTTCAGCATATGGGTCCGCATGGGCCTGGGCTAGGATTCGATCCTCGGGCTTCAGGGCTGCAAAGCAAGCACTTCACCTGCTGAGCCATTCCAGCTTCCCCTTTACAAGCATTTTTATCTTAATACTACAACAATTCTAATAATTGCAAAATATTTATTATCAAAATTTAATTGATAAGGAAACCTAGGATTATTTAGCAGGTCACATTGTTAGTGAGTGATAGAACTAGGAAACAAACTGAAAGGTGGTCATCTACCTCCAGAACTTTTATCCACACTATTTTACTACATTGTCATTTTATTTGTTTGTGTGTGTATATGTACGTATGGTGTGCATGCTAGTGTGCGAGTATATGTATTTTCTATATCCTACTCATGTTTATATTAAACTACTATACATCCATACTCTTTCTATTAACTCTCTCAAAATATATAGATATATGAGAGCTCTCTGGGAAATATCAAGCTATGTAATATGAAAAGCAGGCATTCATGGCTATATTTTTTCTGGACAGCTCTCGTGTTTAAAAAAAAAAGAAAAAAGAAAAAGACTGTACTATTGGCACATGTAACGTACTTATCTTTGTAATGATAAAGTCTGTTTTAGGTATATACATTCAGCTGAGATTTTTTGAAAGCCTCTCAAGCAATTATTTACTAGGATAATTATCATAAATAACTATGCTTCTTAGACTCATGGCTACAGAGTATTTTTGCTCATAGTAGACTGCCCAATTCTGGTATCTCTAGAGTCAACTTTTATATTCTTTCAAGGCAAACTTGAGATGTTTCTTGAATGTTTGAGTAAGTAATTCTTGCAATTACAACATTTTTACTAACCATATAGTGGGTCTCAGCCCCATTTCCATCCAAGACACTCACGCTTGTGTAATAAAGAAGCATTCTACACACACTCTTGATTTCAGAACCAGAACAGTGGTAACTCTGTCCATCCTTGGTTTTACATTGGTGATGGTAGTTGACTCCTTAACATTTATTTCTACTTCCCCATTATTAATTTAGACTATTATTGTAATCCCCCTTACTTTACAGAGATTTAGAATTGGAACTAAATCCTAATGTTTGCCTACAAGGTACAAGTAGAAATCTGATGAGACTAGAGAAGACTTGTGGAAATTTTTTTCCCCCTAAAATAGAGACACAGAGATGATGAGGTCCCTTTTGTGGAACTGCTGCAAATATCTTGCTAACCTCACGTATTCAGAAGGTCAAGCCAATTAATATAGCAGCCTCGAGAGTGGGAAAGATTTTAGGTCTTTGAATCAAGTCTTTCCACCAATCTTGAAAACTTCTTACTACTTTAGCCTATTAGGTGAGAGTGCACCTTTCATTATTGTTTGTGTTTCATTATTTCTTATATTATACATATGCATTGAAAGCATATGTACTTTCAATGACTATTAATCATATGTTTCTATGATGTCAGTATTATATTTACTCTCACATCTTGAATGGCCACAAATTAGACCTTTTACCTTCCCAAAGGGTGTCCCAAAATTTACGCAAGATTTGAATCTTATGTCATTTGTGCGGTAAAGTGTTGCCAATGGAAAAAAAAGACAGCGTGACAGCTGACAGTTCAGGGTTATTAAAAATGGAGTGCTACACAAAAGAACAACATGTTTTCATTGTTGAGCAATGAAAATTTACAATTTTTAATTATAAACCTGTGTTTTCTATCAAAATTACTTCTTGAGTGAAGTTTGGGACACCCTATATAAAGACAAGATCAATTTTTATCTAGATAGTGACATAATGCTATATTTCATCACAGAGTATATCTTAATACTATATTCTTACTTTTTATTGTATAGCCTTGACTCAGGTTTTGTAGTAATTGTTTTCGGTGATGGTTTTGAATTCACATCACACATATCTATTTGACAACATTATTTAAGGCACTCTAGGGAAAATTGCAGTAAAAAAGACCCAGCACTGATCTTCAGAGACACTTTTTAGGGAAGGAGGCAAGTACTTACTTAGGACTATGTAAGGGGTACTGTGAGATTCATTGTAAACATGATTAACCTAGTCTACAATGTTAAAGAGATATTTCCAAGAGAAATGCTTTCTAAGCTTAGATTTAAAAAAAAAAAAAAGAACAGAAGATAGCCAAGTAAAATGATGTAGGATTTTAGATCATGTATACAAGTACTGAGAAGTAAGAGATAGCAGTCTACATTGATCAACATGCAAAAAAGTAGTACAACAAAAGCATTAAGTTAAATGACAGGTTCTGGGAACTGGTGGTAGGAGGGAAGATAAGGCTCTAGGAGTTGTCAGTCAGGAGACGAAATACTACAAAGGAAATTTCTAAATCCTCAGTATGGAATTTGTGTTGTTGCCTATATAAAGGAGTAAATCACTGAGGAGTTGTAGTTTTATTAAAGGAACAGCCTGCATATATATTTTAGTGAAAAAAAATCCGTTGATTCTCTGTTCATAGTAGACAATTTTAGGATAGAGATGTCAGTCAAGTATCTTTTAAGAGCTATTGAGGAAAGATATGATGTGGCCTGAACAGAGATTATGGCATGGGGAAAAAAAGAAGTAGATAAATTTGAATGAAGAAAATCAAAAGAATATGCGTTAGGCAACTGAACTTCAGTTTAGAACAGCTATACTGGGAATCATAAAAACACAAATAAACCTATGGAAGTGAATGAATTATCTCAGCAATATAAGAAGAGAACACTTCTTTTTTAAAAAGTAGAAAAGAATGAAGAGTAGGTCTGAAAAAAAAAAAACCACTTAGGAAAGGCAGAACGAACTAAAGACAGCTTAAATAAGTAGACAAAAAAAACCTAAGAGCAAACTGTATAATAGGAGTGAAGAGAAAAGAGTGTTTCATGTAAGTAGGAGGAGACATCGTGTCAAATGCAGTGCTAGTTTATGTGGGGAAAAATGGGGAAGTGTTCAATGGTGTTAGCAAAAATGAGGTCATTGGTGACCTTGGGAATAGCAGTTTCCATGCGGTAGTGTGGAAAGAATACAAAGTAGCATGGGTTTGGGAATGAATCAGAGGTAAATTAGGGGAGACAAAACTCAAGCACCTCATGTGAAAGGAAAAAGAGGAGGTAAGTGGTGTCTGCCAAGATCTCTGCACTGATGTACAGGTTGTCAGGAATTCTGATAGTGTTCCTTCCCAAGGACTCATTGCAGACTGGGACTTACGCATACATATGCTGTTTACCAGATGCGATTGGGACCTATTTTGCATTTAGACTGATACTTAAACCACAACAGCATGCTGACTCAGCACACTGAGTCATACTTGATGGAGAGTTTCTCTCAAGTGTGCATGCAAAATAGTATTAGGCACCCAGTCATTCTTCAGAAACAGTCCACGTGATGCCATTAAAAGACTGGCTCTATTCATCTTGAGTTGCCTATGACTGTGAAAATCAATTCTAATCTTTAGTTTTCTTTGCTTGTAATATTATTATTATTATTATTTTTTGCCCATGATGCTGGTCCTGTATTGGTATAAGATGAGGTTATATCACTTTCTATTTGAAATGATTCAATTTAAATATATTATTTTTGCATGTTCTTTAAGATACATCATTAGAGACATGCACACTTCTTTAATGAAAAACTAAATCAGATGGCTTTTCAAAATCAATTATATGTCCTAAATAAGAAATTTTCATCTTAGAACACTTTTCCTGCCTTTTTTATTATTACTAATGCTACCAGGATAACATACATTATTTTTGAATACAGAAAATAACTATTAGCAAGTATCAAGTGAGAGTAGAATGCCTAGTTTCAGACTAAAACACTTAATCAATTCCAAAATACATAATATAAAACTGTATTTTTAAGCAAAGAAATCACAAACTGTTGAAGACAAAATGGAATAAAAAGAATATAGCTGAGTAATTCTTTAACTGATTTTGATAGTAAGAAATGCTAGAAATAAAACTTACACTTACATATACTTACTAGAATTTTATTTTATAAGAAAAACTTATGAAAGATTATATGGCTCAAAGGGATAAATGGTTCTTTTAATAAGCAAAATTTATGAATATTAATAGATGCTTATAGTATACATATGTAGAAAGAAAATTCCTAATCATAATAAAAAGAACAAAGTGTAAAATAAATGAAATTGATTTCTTCTGCTTTGTTACTATTAAGGACAGCTAAGTCATCCTTTTTAGTCATAGCAGAAAGAGAATGTCTTTAGAATTCACAAATAACCCATCAAGGCCATGGTGAAATCTAACAATTCAGAAGGAGATTAAAGGTTCCACTCATTGAAACACAGCAAGACTGTCACCTATCATAGGCTGCACCTTTGGAGTCCTTGTAATAAAGGTCTGAGGAATAATCTAATGTGCCATTAACATCAAAGTGTCTGCCAGCCTACAATATTGCTTTTACTTTAAATGTGTTGAGTGCTGACCACCTGGTTTGCTTCCAGATTCTTATTTTCTTATGGGGTAAGCTCTGAATCTTAATCATAGAAATTTAGCTCTTTGAACACACACTTGTATATATGCGGTTTATAGAGAAAATTGTGTCCTGCAAAATATCACGTTCTTTTCTAAACATGTGTTTAATTCATGCTGAACAACAAGGGCATTAGTTGTGCAAAATTCCTAAGGTTACACCACATGTGTTACAAAAGAATAAACCTAGACTGAAAAATCTTGAAAAGAATAATGTAGATTTCTTAGTCACTACCTTCATCCCTGAGGCCCTACTCCATTGTTGGTGTTGCAACTGTAGTTTTATCATGTAATGTACATGTAATACCATGTATCGATTTCTA
>PVKE010035737.1:0-16735 GCA_004027555.1 Craseonycteris thonglongyai
TGCGGAACCATATGCTGAAGTGGGAGCTCCCCCAGTTCAGTTAATATTAGCTTGTTTTGAGGTCCTATGACTCTCATCAAAGTCAGGTCTTGCACGGTGTGTAGCTGCATGATGTGCTGAGATTTTAAAAAATATTATTTAAAGTATTATTTCTTTGATTATTTTTTGTCAGTTGATTGAGTTCCAGTTAACAGAGAGTCTACCATATATGTGACTATGAAGTGTTGTGAACTTACTTATTTTCCTTCTAAGTGTAGTCTTAGCCACATGCTGATGTGGCTACGTCTTCGGTAGCTTGAAATCCTGCTGGGCAATAGACTAAAGCAGACAGTGTTGCTACAGATAAATTAAATAGAGCATGCCTGTCCAACCTTTTGCCTAGAATGGCTTTGAATGTAGCCAACGCAAATTTTTAAAACATGATGAATTTTTTGGCAACTCTTTTCTTTTAAACCCATCAGCTTTCATTATTGTTAGTGTACCGTATTTTATGTGTGGTTCAAGACAATTCTTCCGATGTGACCCATAGAAGCCTAAACTAGAGTATCCATTTATAGATATTTGAAAAATTTCTTAAACCTTATACCAGACTCTCTAAATCACAAATGCATGCCAATATAGATTAACTAGATAAGCATTATTAAATATGAATACAGGCAACCAAAGTTCTGGTAGTTTAAACTGTTCCCATTCCACACAATTGAAATAAAATTTGCCAGCGCTTTTTCTCTTCCCAACTTGAAACTGTGAAGAAGTGGGAACATCTCTCACTTGAGGAAGCCAAGGTAAGTATGGCTATGGCCCAGTGGTATGTAGTGGCCTCAGCCGTGCTGTCCTAAAGGGCCAGTCCACCAGTGAGTAACAAGGTTGCCTGTATTTTGTCCCTTTACTTTGTTCTCCATGTTCTTACATAAAACTATCTATGTACAGTGCTTCCTTTTCTGCAAATCCTCTTTCTGGATAAAGTAATTTCATCTTCAACTTAGGTTTTTAAAAATATGTCTTTTTAAATTTACTGTTTTATTTATTCAATTTATTGGTGTGACATTGGTTAGTAAACTTATACAGGTTCCAAGTGTACATTTCTATAATGCATCATTTATATATTGCACTGTGTGTTTACCACGCTGAGATGGTTCCCCTTCCATCACCATATATTTTATCCTCTTTTTTATCCTCAACCACCCTTCTCCCCTACTGTCTGCATATGGGACTAGAAAAATAGATTATTTGTTTTAGAGACAATTTAGAGATTATCTAATACAACCAATAGCTAGGAAATGAAATCATAAAGTAGGTATAAAGTTTACCCAACCTCACTGTGAACAGTGTCTAGAGTTCAGATTTCCTAATTCTAACTCCATTGTTCTTTCTACCAAATACTAAAGATGTTATGTTTTATTTTTTTAACCTATTAATAAAAGCCAAAAACACATTGGGTACACAGAAGTTGCTTTATAGTTTCTCTAATAGTTTCTTGATATAATTTGGTATGTGTAGTTATGGGCAATTTTGTCATGAAAATATTGAAGTCATTTTCTACTTATATTTTAGCTCATTGCAATGTCTTAAATATATTAAGTGTTCAATATATCTAACAAATACAAGAAAAAGAATAAATTACTAATTTTACAGTAGGTGGAAGATGTATCGATTAATGATGGAATGAAGATTTATAAAGATGTTATATTATTATAGTTTAAGAAAGACATTAGTAAAAACAGGCTGTTAGTTGTGGGAGGCAGCTTAGGGGTGGGTTATTTAGATTGACAGGATGTGCTGTAATGCTCTATTTTGCTTTCCCAGTACCACAGCAGACACTACACTGAATGGCTATTTTATTCCCAGAAAAACGTGCACCTTTATCAACATGTATCAAGTAAATCATGATGAGTAAGTCGCCAAAATTATTTATTGGGGTTAAATTTGCTTGGTTGGTTGTTTGCTATTTATTAATCAGGGAAAGATTTACACTCTTCTTAACCAAATTTTATTCCTTCTATTTCTCTTTTAAGAAATTAAGAAGAAATTCAGATTTTCTTCCTCATGGCTAGTCGGAAGAATGGTATCTTAATATAAATTCATTTAGGGCAAATCTAATTTCAAAACTGGGCTCAGTGCGGGAGGTATGAGCCAATCATTTATGGTTCACTGTCTACATGGGTGTGGCCAGCTGATGTTTGAAATGCAGCCTGATTCCCCCACCTGAATGCAAGCCACCCAGCAAGGATTGTTCTTTCTTTTGTTTGTTTGGTTTTACTCTACATGTGCACCTAGAACAATGCCTGGCAAATAGTAGCCACTCAATAAATATTTGCAAATAAAAAGGCAGCTAGAAGCTCACCCATATCAGCTATAAAAGGGAGAGATAAGATGAAGGTACAGTGAAAGTGAGGATGATGGCAGTGGTGGTGGGAATAATGTTGGCAGCTAACATTTATAGACCCTATCCCGGCTGGCACAAAATCTTGAAGTATGTCCTCTGATCATCAACAACATCCTTCTGCAGTGGTGTTGTCACAATCCCAGTTTTACAGATGAATACACTTTCAACTAGGTTAAACAAGTTGACTAAGGTCACATGCTCAGCAGGTGGTAGAAGCAGGACTCAGGTGTGTATATCCTGTTTAATGAAAAACAGATTCTTTATGTGGTCAGGGTTTGATGTCTCCAGTAAATGGGTAGAGATACATTCTTATTCATGGCAGGCTGTATAGCTTCTGTACAGTTTTTCTGTCTTCACGCAAGGCTTCATCTGACTGGTTTCTCATGCTCCAGACTATTAGGGAGGGAGGTGGTTATCTTGGGCACCTAACGGCACCTCCACAGTCTTTGTAACCAGCAAAATGATGGACTGCACTGCATAGACTGTCCCACTGCAAAACTTACTGTCAGACAGATTCACACATCCATTCCTTACCTGTGATTATGCTGAATAAAACAAAGCATTTTAAAATTCATTTTAAGAAAAATACAGTCAGTGTAAATTCATTGGCATTCATCCTCAGTTAACACAAAGCCAACTATCCTGATTATTCTAGTATGCTAAGAATGTGTGATTATATTGAATATTGAGCAATGTTCAAACAAACTGTATTAACACAGCTGCTTATAAAGAAATACTGTTTGTATGGATGTGTTTGTTTAAGCTAAATGAGTATGTGATTTGAGACTTGATTTATGAGGAAGTCATTCATATTTAGTCTAAAACACAGGTCAGCATCTACTGAACAGTGGAAAATACCAAGAACGAGAGAATTACACTTGTTGAAGTGGTTGGGAGAGGCCATCTGCTCGATCTAATTCAGTTCAGTAAACTGAGGACAAGCAGGCCATTGTCCCAATGCTGTCTGTTCTTTCAGTTATAAGACTGAGCTTGGAAATGCCAATTTTCATGTGGAATCTTCTGATGTTTTAACTTTGGTAGCAATGAATTGTCTTTTAAAAAATTATGAGAGCAAAGCAAAATTTATTGCAGGACTGAGTATGAATCATAAATAAGATCTGTGACCTCTGGGGCAGAAAGAAAGAAAAAAAAATTCTCCTAGAGAGAGTGACATCTATACACAAAGAGGTCCAATTCTTTGTAAAGACAAGTAGGTCCCTAATGTATGACTTAAGGAAACGTGGTAGCATTAGTTGTCATTGACAAGCCAGATATGGTGCCTGAAACAAAAGGTGGAAAGAGAAGAGAGAATCAAAGGCACAATAACTGGGAATTGCAGGCAACCCCCTCAGTCAGAGCTGCTTCCTGGTGACCTGGCTGCTCTCGGTGACAACGTACAAAGGCCTTTTCCTGAATACATTTGTAGTCAAGTGATGGGTGTGACTCAGTCTCATTCCTACTCATTTTGATTAAAGCAAAGGAGATTGAATGTATAGTAATTTTTATTTATATTACAATTTTGGAATATTACTATGAGAGTTTTATAAAACTCTTCATTTAAAATCATAAAAATGGAAATAACTTTTTGCATATTTTATTCACTAATTAATTAGAAGTCATTTTGGTAAAAACTAAGTATAATTGTACTAAATCTTTATGGTAAATGAAAATGTCAATAAATTAAAGGAAAGAATGACCTATATATAAATTCGTAATAATTACACCTCTATATTTATATACATACATATATGTGTATATTTGTATGGATATGTGCACATACATATTATATAAAATTTCTAGAAGATATTTCAAATTAAACAAAACATCTCATGCAAAACAAAATTATTATGGAGAAGTTAGCAAGCAAGACAAAATTATAAAAAGATTTCTTTTCAAAAATGCAAACTTTTTGTATTTTATACAGAACTATTTGGAATAATCCTACTTTATTTAGACCCGAGAGATTTCTAAATGAAAACAAGGAACTGAATAAAAGTCTTATTGAGAAAGTTCTGATCTTTGGAATGGGAATCCGAAAGTGTCTCGGAGAAGATGTTGCACGAAATGAGATATTCATTTTCATCACCACAGTTCTACAACAACTCAAGCTGAAAAAATGGCCCAGAGCTGAGCTCAACCTGACGCCCACATATGGGTTAGCCATGAAGCCCAAACCATACCAACTCCACACAGAGCCCCGCTCCCCAGGGAGTTCGTGTTTCTAGATTCTCACACCAGTATGGGGTTTCTTTTTTACATACAAAAAAATATGTAATTCAAATTAATTTAACAAAAAATATAAAGATTTTATTCTCAGCTGTTCTATTAGTTCAATTATTTGTCTGTCTTCCTAATGTAGGAATTCTTTTTTAAGTATGTATATGGTGTAGGAGGGCAAAGGAGGTCCGGGGAAGGATGAAGAGGACACAGGTAGTCAAATATATGGTGATGGAGGGAGACTAGATTTGGGGTGGTGAGCACACAGTGGGATATGTAGACAATGTATTATAGAATTGTATACTTATTTAATGTTATGAATTTCACCCCAATAAATTTAGTGTTAAAAAGCATATAGTATAGCATAAGTTCTAATGTGGCAGCTTTTGTCTCATGAGAATATTTTAAAATAATAAAGTGTGATGTAATTCAGGGGTTTTGAATCCACGTCTCACATGGTAGTACCCCAGGTGTCACTGTGAATGTGAAAAGAAAGAAGTGAGTGGGGGGTTGAACAAGCAGGAAAGGAGGCTCTGTTTACTTTCCTTTACACCAATTTCAAATAGACGGGTGTATTTATATTGGTTTTTAAAACAGAGTTCAGAATATTAACAAGGTTCTGATGTTAATATAGTTTTCTTTTCATTGGCCTAGGACATAGAGATCCAGAAAAGGGTGCTAGAGTGGCCCAGGACAGCAGAGAATGTTTCAGAGAAGAAAGAGATGAGCTGCACTAGATTTGGAGAGGCAGAGAAAAGGGCATGAGAGGACATTGCAAAATTAGGCTGACCAGACGTCCCATTTTAAACGGAACAGAAAACAACAGTAGCATAGGTTTCAAATGGTACATATGGCCAGCCTGGTCTCATTGGGCTAAATTCAAGGTGTCAGTAGGCTGACCATACGTACCAATTGAAATGGCACATCACCATTGTTTTCTGTCCCCTTTAAAATTGGACGCCTGGTCAGCCTATTCACAATCCATTTTTATATTGGCTCTTACGTTTTCTGTATTAAGAATTTAACCTTAGGAAAAATTGGGTGTTTTTATGGTACTACTAATTTCTTTTGACATTTACTAAATATACATGTGTATTGTGTGCTAGAGTTGGCCTAACAAAATACCACAGTCTGGGTGGCTTCAATAACAGAAATTTATGTTTTTTTCTCTTTCTTTCTTTTTTTTCTTTTAATTAAATTTATTGGGGTAACATTGGTTAGAGAAATTATATAGAGTTCAAGACTACAATTCTATAATACACCATCTATATGTTGCATTGTGTGCTTACCACCCAGAGTCAATTCACTTCCCATCAACATATTTTCAAACCTCTCCTCTATTGATTCATTCCCCTCTTACTTACCCTCTGATAACCTTTAAAGTATTTTCTGTATCTGTGAGTTTTTGTTTATTTGTTTGTCTTAATCCCTGTTTCTTTCAGTTCTATATCCCACATATGGGTGAAATCATACGGTTCTCATTTTTTTCTGACTTATTTCACTTAGCATGATAGTCATCCATGTTGTTGCAAATTCAGTATTTCGTCTTTTCATATGACTGAGTAAATTAATTATAAAAAATGAATTTTCTTAAAATTCTAGAAACTGGAAGTCCAAGATCAAGGTGTCAGCATGGAGGGGTGGTTTTTTTCTAAGACCTCTCTACTTTGGTAGATGGCAACCTTCTCATTGGGTCCTTGTATGTCCTTTTCTCTGTAGGCATACATCCCTTGTGTCTCTCCTTTTTAAGGACACCAGTGTTATTATATCAAAACCTCATCCTACTGACCTCATTTTAACTTACCTCTTTAAAGACCTTACGGGGAAGCCGGGATGGCTCAGTGGGTTGAGCGCTCACTTTGCAGCGCCGGGGACCGAGGATCGAATCCCGGCCCTGGCCCGTGCAGACCCATATGCTGAACTAGGGAGCTCCCCCAGTTCAGTTCTCTCTCTGCCTCTCTCTCTCTCTCTCTCTCTCTCTCTCTCTCTCTTTGTCAAAAACAATAAAATAAATAAATACATAAATAAATCTTAAAAAAAAAAAAAGAAAAAGAAAAAAAATAAATAAAGACCTTACTTTCAACTACAGTTTCCTTCTGAGGTACTAAAGGTTGGTACTTCAATATAAAAAAAAGGAAAGAAAATGGAGGGGGGTGGGGGCAGGATAAAATGGAGCCCATAACAACATGTTATAAGAAACAAAGTTAGCAATTATTTAACAATACGTTTCAGTGTAGTACCCAGCATTAAGTATTTGCTTCTTTAATTAAATTTGTTAATGAGCTAAGGCATATTAAGAACATAAAATGAACAGTGAAAGATTATGTATTTCAGATTGAAGCTTTAAGGGGAATTAAATTACAAAGGACTTGAAATCCAAGCTGGGAGATAAGAGGTGCTATGTGTTCTAATTTGAATGGGAAAACCATGGGGAGGTACATACATAATAACTCTCCGGCCCAGGATGTAGCAATGGAAGCAGAGAAGTCAAACAATCCAGAGACATTGTCAAATATAAACAAGTATAAACAAATTTAGTGTTAGACTTGGGAATAAACAAGTTGGGTTACCTGTTCTTTTTAGTGAAAGCTTTTCAAATTATTTATATTATCCTCATGACAGTGTTTCAAATGCACACTATTTCTGTATTTTTTCTATAAGAAACTGTTGAATCTTCTTTGTACAATAATAATAAAGGTGAGTAGGACACTGTAAGAATCTTGGTAGCTGTTTATCTGATATTTTCTTTAAAGAATTGCATTTTTCTAACCTCTTTTTTTAACAGTAACCAACTATGATTCTATACCTTTATTATAATACATTATAAAATGCTAATTTTCACTGTAACTGTGCTCCTGAGACATAATTAAATAGTGTACTATTGGGATTTTTGTATAATTCATAAGTTTGCATTTTATAAATTTTTAGAAACATGGATAAAAATAAAATATTGAAAAGGAAGTATAAAGGCAAAGTAGAAATAACTTTTTTTGTCATTTACTATGTAAAGATGTTATTTTTAATTACATGTATTTGCTTATCTTGAAGTAATAAATTATTTTATGAAATATAACCAGAAGCAACATAGTATATCAAAATATTATATCAAAATGTCATGTTAACATTGGAATAATTTAAATTATTATCTGGAACTACACATAGAATTCATTATGACTATGAAACTGTTGGTGACATATAGATATATCCATCAATGGTAAATCAAGGTGAGTAAAGTCCTTCAAGTCACTGTACATGAAGTAAAAAATCCAGTTAGGGAAATTAGATTATCTTGCTACACACAAATATATATGGATACTTATAACTCTGTGCCCTCCTTATAGCTACTGCCCATTGGAGCTCTTGGTAGCATCATGAAGGTGAAGACCAGCCTAGAAACATTATCTACTGCATGATGCAAATGGCATGGAATGTGCCTGGTCCCAAGAGTTGTTCAAAGAAAAAAACATGAACCAAAATTTATACAGGTATTTATATATTCCTGTATTGCAATTCTCTATTTCCAGTTAAACCTACAATTCAGATATGATATCAACCCACATGACAAGATAAGAAATCAGAACAATTTTTGAGAGACTGAAGGGGTCTTTGAGGGTTATCTTTATCTATGTAATTATTGATTAATCTATAAAATCTACCAATGCTTCTAGACCTCTGGATGGGTGGACGCACAATTGGATGCATCACATTCATGCAAGACTTCCCCACAAAATCTGAAATCCATACTTTACACAACACCACCCTGCAAAAAAAAGCATACTCAAATTTGTATATCTCAAATCACAAATAGTTAAATAGAACCGTTATGTGGCTGGATAGACTATAAAAACAAAATCCCTGTGAGGAACGCACCACTGGTTTTCTCTTTAGATAATAAAATGCAGGATTCAGGTAACTGATTTTCTATGATACACATTTTTAACACTAAGTAAGCCAAAATAAATCAAAACCAAAGAAGTTTATGGCTTTCCATTCTTCCTTTCTATCCTTCATCATGTTTACAAAGGATAGTTTACTTCAATTCACTATGACTATCAGGCCCACCAAGAGTAAACTACACATACATACAACACTGTTGCTTTTATCTGTGATCCCTGTGGATAGAAACATATTGCATGAATTAATTTTCCAGCTAAGTGAGACAACCAAGTTTCATACTGCTCACTTTAATTAATCTTCATAAAGGTACTGCCCCGTGCTACACACATTTGATGTCCTCTCGATCACAATTTCCATTTCTGCCCCAATGTCTGCTTTCATTCATTATTTAATGTAATCTTCCCTACTCCCTGCAGGTACCACAAATGCAGGACCAAATCTGCATTCCCATCGTATCACCAAGATCCAGCACTGTTTCAGGCACATAGTAGATACCGGTAATACATGGTTGTTCAGTGAATATAGGGATAAATTAATGATTAAATGAGTAGATTCTCACACAAATGGGTAACATTTATAAGTAGGCAGAAACATGAAGGACCAACCAATGTGAAAAGTTATACACCTCAGTAATAATCAATGAAGTAAATATTAAAGTGAACTAAAATACCATTCCACAAATAGTAGACTGGTGACACTTTAGAAGTCTGACAATACAAATGGTGGTGAATATATGAAGAAATGAAAAGTTGCATTCACTCTTGTTCAGTGTAAATGGTATAACCAAAATAAAATTGGTAAAATTTTAATAAACTTGGAAATTTTTAATAAATTTGAAGATACACTTACTTGTTATTCAGTAATTCCATTAGAGAGACTTTCACACATATCCACAAGAAAACATGCATGGTCCACTACAGCTTTTGTTTTTGTAATACTGAAAAATTGGAGACAAATGAATGATCATAAAGAAGATGCTAGACAAATGTAATTATGCTATAATCATGTAATAGAATACACTACAGTGGTATAAGAAAGTACCTGAGCATTACAGGAATCAACATGGATAAATCTCCATACCATTTTGGGGGAAAAAAAAATACATTGCAGGAGAGCACATGGCACAAGACACTATTTACATAAATATTTTTAATAAATGAAAAAAAGTTCTGTATATTTTAGATACATGGATATATATCATAATAGTATAAACACTTGCATGAGCATAATAAATACAAAATTTAGTATTATGGGGATTGTGCATGTCTGCTTTTATTATTTAAAAAAATATTAATATTTATGCATATATATATGAAAAATGTAAGATGTCACATAAATAGAATGCTAACAAAAACCATGTTTTTTTTTCCTATTTCAGTTTAGCCTTGTGCTTTAAGTATAGCTTTGTATTCATTTGAGATTATAAATTTTATCTATTTCTATGAGCTCACATAAAGGGTAAAGCAAGGTTTAAGGATGGCAAGTATTAATCACAAAATTCATGAGTTTGCTCTAGAGAAGGGATGAATCTTCAAACTCTGATTAGACAAATGAAATGAAAGTTAAAACAGGAAGTTATAGAAGTTCTACATTAATTGAATTAAAACAAAAGCTGGCAACCGAGAGAAAAGTATAAAACATTAAAAGTCCAGGTTCATTCATTGATTAATTAAAAAGCTTTATGTTCTTACATAATAACACTTTGCTTAGCTTTTAATGAGTGTTTTTAGGTGCCTACGCTAAACCATGCACTTTAGAAGCCAGACATAAATGAAAACATGACTGAAATATGATCCCTAACTTGAGAAGCTCCTTAAGGTAGAGGCAAATAATGGTAATTATATAATATAACATGTATATACAACCAATACGCAATTTTGCCTTTTTGTGAAAAGTCTTTGACAGGCAAATGCCCTTTATGGATCAAGTACGTATTTGTATAGTTCTGCCCACTTGCACAGCTGCTCACTCTTCCAGGGAGTCTTCATTCTTTCATTCATCTGTGCCAATTTGGCCTGTTTAGTACTGTTTTCCAGCATTCCACACTCAGTGGTCCATACTGGGTTTCAGTGGGCCTCTTAGTATTCTGCCTGGCCTTTTGACCTCTATATGTTTACAATTGCCAAGAAGTTTTGCCATCTTCTAGTATGTGAGAACAGAGCAATTCAGAAATTCAGTACTTTGGGAAGAGAGCTTAATGACTATGTAAGGCGAAACTTTTATCTTAGCAATGCTTGCTTAGCTTAGTGTTTGAAATGTAAAATCACTCATATAGTCAGAAGACTCATTCCCATTCAAAATATTTACTGGTAATCCAATTAATTGGGCATCTGTGGTCCGTGGCATAGTATAGTGTGAAAAGCTTTTCCAGAGTTAAAATTGCTGTGAGCTAGCGGAGTGATTTACAATGTGTTATCTCTTCAGTTAATATTTCTACTCTACCTATTTCAGAAAATTGGGAGAGACCAAGTATATGCAAACTGTTCTTTGATACAGGAGCAATAAATAGCCTTTGGTTTTGAAATAAGAATCAAAGGTTGTGTTTTTCCCAGATTATTGGGCAAGAAAGATATGAGCCCAGATACTCATATCTCTGTATGAGAAGTTGCTGTTAGCATTTTAGTTAAAAAAATTTTTTATAAACTATTTCCCCCATTTAAAGAAGTTAACTTGCTTACTTCTCTCCACTGTTTCCTGCTTTATACTACAAACACAAGTTTGTTGGGGAACTTTATATTAAAATACAACATACATACAGAAAAGTGTACAAAATATGTTTAAATATTGATGAATATTTGCAAACAGAATACCATCAGCATCCCATAACCACCACATAACCCCCATCCTTTCATACCTCTTTCCAGCTCCAAACTCTACCCCAAGGATAAGCTCATCCTGACCTCCATTGCCATAGTTTAGTTTTTCTGTTTTTGAATTTTAAATAAGAGAATCAAATAGCATGTATTCTTTTGTGCTTGACTTCTTTTGCAAAACATTTTATTTGTAAGATTTATCCATACTCTATTTGCAAGATTTATCCATGCTGTGCCTAATTGTTTTCATTCATTCACGTTACCATAGTGTTCCATTAGGTGAATATAGCAAAATTTATAAATTTATTCTACTAAGAGCCACTTTAGTAATTTTTAATTTAGGCCTATTATAAATAGTGCTGCTGTGAACATATGTACACCTTTCCATTGGTCATATGAACATCAGACTGAAATTGCTGAGTCATAAAACATTTATATGTTTAACTTTAGAACTTCCAACTAGTTTTTCAGCATGATTGTATCAATTTATACTTTGATTTTGTTGTTCCACATTTTTTTTCATCAGTTGGTATTTGTTGTCTCATTTTCTGAATTTTTGTTTTAGCCACCATAATGGTAAACATACCCTTATTAAAGAGACCCATGGTCAGAAACATTCATGGCCTGTTACCTTAAGTGAACTTGATTTTGGCAATGTTACCTAGTTCATTTTCTCTTTAATGAAATTAATCTAGGACAGATGAAGTGCATTCACCCCCTGAAGTCTTTTAAAAGTGAATGCTCTCTCAACACTGCCTCCTCCTCCAAAATACTACAAATGATCTGGCCTCCTGAGAAAGCTGTTTTTGCCAAGACTACCGTATCTTTTTCTAATTTCCTTGGAAGGCATTGCTACAGGATTTCCCCCATTAAAACAACTTTTGCCGTCAAGATTTATCTGACACTACAATGTCAATGTTTTGTTCATAAATTTGGTATGATCTAGAAGTGGTTATTTATAACAGTTTATCTTGTGATATATAACTTTTTCTTTTTTTTCTTTTTTTTCAGAACTCTGCTTTTAACTGCAACAACTGAGACTAAAGAAACAGGATGTTCTATTGACTCACATTTCTAGAATTCCTTCTGGGTCAAAAGTACAAGTCTCTTGATCCTTTCAAAATTTGCCTTTCTGAGGAGAAAAAAAATCCAGGGGATAGCATTTTGAAATCTTATTTGTTATATTCCATTGCTTTTGTGTTTCATTTGCTCTGTTTCACTCTCTCTACATGTTTAGTTAATACCATTCTGCTATTTATATACTTGTTTTAAAGAATTGGGATAATTTTTCATAATTGTTGAGAAACATCATTACATTTATTACTGGGTAATGAAAGCTTAAGTTTTAACTGTGAAATTCTTCCAATATTTGATTGAGAAAATTTGAAAAAAAATTTTTTTTTTGGTTGTATATGAAGTTAGGTGATCCAGCGAATTCCACAGATTCTATATTCAATGATTCTTCACTAACTGGTGTATAAGAAAAATAGAAACTTTCCCACACTTAATTTATAGACACATTTTTAAATTTGCTTCTTTGTTTTGTTTATGGTATCCTGATGCAAAAATATGTAGTTTTGGAGAAGCTGGGGAGGCTCAGTGGGTTAAGCGCTCACTTTGCAGCGCTGGGGATCGGGGATCGAATCCCGGCCCCGGCCCGTGCGGAGCCATATGCTGAACTGGGAGCTCCCCCAGTTCAGTTCTCTCTCTGTCTCTGTATCTCTCTCTCTCTGTGTCAAAAATAACTAAATAAATAAAAATATATTTAAAAATCAAATTATAAAAAAAAGTATGTAGTTTTAAAATAGCCAAATACCGGTATATGTAGTTGTTTTATTTATGTTTTTTCAATTCTTGTCATATTTCTGGAAGTCCACCCAAACTTACACAAATAACCTCTTACATTTTTTTTTCTATATATATATTTTTTAAATGGTAGAGCTCCAACACTGTTTTCTTCTGGATGATAATCAATCATATTAACATTTAATTAAATTTTACCATTCTTTCTCACTGTTAGATTAAAACCCCCTGTGTACTGATTTTTCTGTGGATGCTCAATCATGTGTTACTGATATCTTTATACCAGGGATGCCAAAATATATACACAATTTAAGAGTTGTTATCTGTAAGATTTGCAGAATAAGGAGCATACCAAGTTCTGGTTTAGCAAGAGAGTTTATTAGAAACGGCCAAGAAACAGCCGGGCTGACACAGAAAGAGGGAAAGATGGCATCGGCCCCTTCTGGGGGTGGGGAGAGCTTTTTATATACAAGTAACAGAAAAACCAGAAAAGGGAGTGGAGGAGGAGTATATTGGTACATATTAACTATTACAATTTTAATAGTTTTTTCCTTTCTATAATATATACATTTTTTGGCACCCTCTGTATACTTCTGTGCCAGTGTCATCCATGTTGAATTATAGTAATTTTGTAGTCATATTAATATTTTGAAGTATCTTGCTTTGCTTCTTCATTGTTCTTATTCAATATCATAATTGTTCTTATTCAGTATTCATAATTGCCATTCTTAGAGATTTAACTTTCATATACCTTCCAGGATCATTTCATATGGTTCCATAGAAAAACTCACTAAGATTATAATTTAAGTTGCATAATATTTATATATTAATTTGCAAGTAATGGTCTTTCTATGATTGTTCATATATTCACATTGTATTCTGTACTTCATTCAGATTTGATAATTTAACTTTTATGTTTTATACTAGTTTTGCCATATTTAGCTCTAAGAATTTTATTAGTTTGTCTCTGTTATAAATGAATATTTTTTTTCCACATTAGTTTTAAAATTATAATTGTAGGATAGAGAAGTAGTTATTGATATTCAGAAGGTGTCCAATCAGAGTTAATATTAGGATTGTTCAGGAGCTACTGGGAAGACTTACTCACTCTTACCTCCTGAGCTAGAGACTTTGGTACATATCTTGTCATGAAGAACCTAAGAATCAACTCAACACGAAGGAAATAGAATATAAAGATGAAGATGTATCAGGCCCCAGAGCTATTACTGGTATTTAAACTTTTGGAACAAGCCATATCTAAAACCATGGTCGTTTTTTAATTTTTTTTTTAATATTATTATATTTTATTGTTAAATTTAATGGGGTGACATTGGTTGGTAACAATTAGATAGTTTTCCGATGTACAACTCCACATCACATCACCCATGCATCACATTATGTGCCCAGCTCCCAGAATCAGGTCCCCCTCCAACGCCATACATATGGTACCCACTCCTCCCTCCCCCCACAACTCTCCCTCCCCCCTCCTCCCTCCTTTCCAGGTAAACACCAAACCATTGAGTGTGTCCATAATGCTGGTGCCCTCTCCCACCACACCTCCCTCTCTCCCTCCCCCCTCCTCCCCTTCCCTCAGGCAATCATCAAGTTATTGAGTGTGTCCCTAGGTCTCTGTGTCTTTGTAACTTTCAGTTTTATATTCCACCTATAAGTGAGGTCACATTTTTCCGGATTCTTTCATTCTGACTTATTTCACTTAATAAGATGGTCTCTAGGTCCATCCATGTTGCCACAAATGACTGTATGTCTGAGAATACACTTGGTATGATTTGGATGCCCTTAAATTTGGTGAGGTTGGATTTAAGTCCCAAGATATGGTCTATCCTTGAAAATGTTCCATGTGCACTAGAGTAAAATGTATAGCCCTTTGTTGTAGGATAGAATGACCGGTAAATGTCAATTATGTCCATTTCCTGCAATGTATCATTTTAAGCTGCAATCTCCTTATTTAGTTTCTGCTTGGATGATCTGTCCAATGTTGTCAGGGGGGTGTTTAGATCCCCAAATATAATTGTATTTTTGTCAAATTCTCCTTTTAGATCTGTTAGTAGTTGCTTTATAAATTTTGGTGCTTCCTGATTCGGAGCATATATAGTGATAAGTGTGATGTTTTCTTGTTGTATTGTCCCTTTTATCAAGATGTAATGTCCATCTTTATGTCTTATTATTTTTTTTATCCTGATGTCTTTTTCATCAGAAATCAGTATAGCCACTCCAGCTTTTCTCTGACTGCCATTTGCCTGGAGTATTGCTTTGCATCCTTTTACCCTGAGTCTATGTTTGTCCCTGTGGCTGAGGTGTGTCTCTTGTAGGCAGAATATGGTTGGATTTTGTTTTTTAATTCAGTCTGCTACCCTGTGCCTCTTTATTGGTGAATTCAGTCCATTTACATTCAGGGTGATGATTGACATATGAGGATATCCTCTATCCATTTCTTCTTTCCTTTTTATTTTTTTGTTGTCCCAACTTTTCTCCATTTATTTTGATTTCTGGATTCAGGTCGGTTAGCCTCCTTTAGTATTTCTGGGAGTGACGGTTTTGAGCTGGAGAATTCCCTTAGCTTCTGTATATCTGTGAAGGCCTTAATTCCTCCTTCATATCTAAAGGTTAATTTTGCTGGATAGTTAATTCTTGGCTGGAAATTTCTCTCTTTTAATATTTTGAAGATTGGGCTCCACTCCCTCCTGGCTTGCAGAGTTTCTGCTGATAAGTCTGGTGACAGCCTGATAGGTTTTCCTTTAAAAGTTATGTTTTGTTTTTCCCTGGCAGCCTTGAGGATTTTTTCTTTGTCATTGATTTTTGTCATCTTCAGAACAATGTGCCTTGGAGAAGATCTGCTAAGGTCTAGGTAGTTAGGACTTTGATTTCCTCTTGGATTTGGGGCTGTAATTCCTTCCACAGGTTAGGGAAATTTTCATCCACTATTTGTTTTAGTAGACTCTGAGAGGATTTCATCTCGCTTCCTTCTGGTACCTCTATTATTCTAATATTGTTCTTTCTGATGGAGTCAGAAAGCTCTTGTAGGGCTCTTTCATTTTTCTTGATTTTCCTTTCCCTTTCTTCTCTCTGTGACATTTCCATGTTTGTATCTTCAATTCCACTCAACCTTTCCTCTAGCTGGTCAGCCCTGTTTCCAATGCTGGTCAGTTCTTTTTTCAGCTCTCCCATGATGCCTTTTATTTCTAGGAGTTCCTTTTGGTTCTGCTCTAGCTTCTCAATTTTATTGGTAAAGTACTCATTTTGCTCAGAAAATTTCTTGTTGTGGTCATTTAACTGTGTCTGGGTACTTTGCCAGCATTGAGTGAGCTCTCTGAGTGTCTTGATTAATGCAGCCCTGAATTGTTTCACTTAGATTTGATTCCAAGTGTGCAAGGTCCTTTACTAAAGACTGCCCCTAATCTTCTGGAGGGGCTTTGGATTCTGAGGTGTGCATTGTGTTTGATGTGGTTCTTTTTGCTTTACGCATGAGTCTGTTTTCCCTCTAGGGGTTTGCCTATCAGATGGGCTTCTCTTTATTTTTTCTTTTGGGCTCAGTTGTGGGAGAAGGAGATTTTGGGAGAGGGTTGGGGGAAGCAGACAGCTTCTGTGTCCTGGGGCACTT